>VZTY01007541.1:0-43762 GCA_013400935.1 Turnix velox
CAACCTAGGTGGTTATGAGATTATCACAGAATTGCAACACTGCTTATATAGTATTTCCTTGCTCCTCTTTATGATAAATGCTCTTCCCACCTCCATGTACCTCAGTCAACCTTTTTCTGCTGGGACTGGGATTTTCCACCTGGAGTTGCCTGCCTTGGCCAAAGTTCTTGTGGGGAAACACCCACTCAGTGTAAAACAGCCCTTTCTTGAGAACAGGACTGTGTAAAACCAGGTAATCTGGTCCACGTTAAGGTTTGTTCTTGTGGAAAAAGGTGAGATGAAGAAGGGAGAGAAGGAATTATTAGAGTTTTTCAGTTAACCCCTGAATGTGAACCATATTTTAACTGGCAATTATCTTCCTCTGCACTCAGGGACACATGAAAAGGATAGAACTGTCCTTTCTGTAGGCCCCCTTCAGGTACTGAGAAGCCACTATGAGGTCCATGAGGATCTGTGTGGAACAAGAGCCAGGCAGGAGCAGCAGTATCAAGAAGTTGTCCAGAAGCTGTAGCCTCAAGAACAAGACACTGTCCAGGACAAAACACCCACAAAACACCCATATAGAGAGAATAAAGCCAGAGAGAGCCCTGAAGGAAATGAGGCTGTGATCCATGAAGTGTCCAAAGGTTTAAAAAAAAAAAAGAGCTTCCTGCAGTCCCAGCACCAGTGAGCTGCTGGATGCAAAGCCAACCTTCATTTCCTCCCTCTTCCAAGACAGCAAGTTCTCCATCCTCTCCTGGTCACATTGGTCAGATGATGGATGGTGGAACAAGCCACCAGGAAAACAAAAGGAAAACAAAAACTGAGATGACTGCATCAGGAGTCACCTCTGAATGGCAGCAGAAAGGAAATAAGGGGTGAGTTTCCATCAGACAGCAACTACAGTCCTGCCCAACATCACTTCCC
Source organism: Turnix velox (assembly GCA_013400935.1). Classification (NCBI taxonomy): domain Eukaryota; kingdom Metazoa; phylum Chordata; class Aves; order Charadriiformes; family Turnicidae; genus Turnix; species Turnix velox. Next base: position 907 of record VZTY01007541.1, read on the forward strand.
GTACCAGAAAACCACTCATTTAAAGCCAAGCAGCCATCCGGAAAAGCCACAAGGGCTGGTCTCCTGTCCACCTTCATCCCATCTGCTCTGGAAGAGACACAAGATGAGGAAAAACCAAGAGAAGAGTGCAGGGAGAACTGGTAAGGCACCACTCATGAACACAGGAGAAAAGGAAAGGCACTCATGCTTGTCAGCAGTTCCAAGGAGACCAGGATGCCCAGAGAGGTTGTGGAGCCTCCTTCTCTGGAGACATTCAAACCCCACATAGACATGTTCCTGTGTGACCTATCTAGGTCTTCCTGCTCTGGCAGGGAGATTGGAATAGATGATCTTTTGAGGTCCATTCCAATCTGGTATTTTGTGATTCTGTGAATGTCCTCCTCTGCAGAAGGATGGAGCAAGCCAGAGGTGCCCCCAGCTGGAGCTGCCACAGCTTGGGAGGGTGAGAAAGCCACAGGAAGGGATATGGGGACAATGCTGTGCCGATGCCAGGTTTCATGGGGCACTGAGAGACCTGATTTCCCTGCCAGCTGCAGAAAGGTTGGACTAGATGACCTTTGAATGTTCCTTCTATGATTCTATGACTACCCTGTTTTACAGCCAGGGAAACTACAGAAGGAAGTTGACCTCTTCAAATTGGAGAGCAAAGGGAGAGGGCAACCACAACCCATTCCAAGGCAAAGGTCTCACTTCCTCCAGTCCAGCTTAAACCAAGCAATTAAAGAGAAATCACAGTACAGGACATCCCTGTCTCCTCCATGCCACCTACCTGTTAGCTTTAAAGGTTCATGAGATATTTTAGAATTTCTTTTTATTTTCTAGAAAGCCTCCCTTGACCTGGTTTCCATCTATGCTGTGGCTCCAAAGCTGCAGTTTCAACCGCCACAAAACAATAAAGACCAAGTTGAAAAGGAAGAATTTAGAGCATGAAAGCTGAGCTCTTTGGGATGTTACAGGCCTCCAGCATCTGCTCTTTGATGCCAGAAAAATCCTGATGAAAAGCTGCCTGGGGCAGATGAGTGTTCTCCAGGCAGAGGGTCCAACCCTGGGGATGCTGCCACCAGTGTTTGCCTCCTGACAAGTGATGGTGAACAGCTCTGATGCAAAGAGACAACACAGCCCTTCATGTGGGTCTCCACCATCCGGCCCACCCAGGATTTTAACCATTCTTTTGTCTTTTTCTCATTAAAAAAAAAAACCTCCAAGCCACAGCAACAGAGAGGTTAAAGACCCCATCCTACCACCCAGCAGCACCAGCAGGGACCACAGCCAGAGTTCCCAGCAAGCTTCCCAGAAGCTAAGCACCCATCCCAGCCGGACCCACTGAGGAAAGGACTTGCAGAGCAATCAATTCACCATTTTCAAGGCAATCACAGAATCACAGAATGACCCGGGTTGGAAGGAACTTCAAGGATTATGTAGTTCCAACCCCCCTGCCTAGCAGGGCCACCAAACAAACACATCTACTAGATCAGGTTGCCCAGGGCCCCGTCCAACCTGGCCTTGAACACCTCCAAGGACGGGGCATCCACAACCTCCCTCAGCAGCCTGTTCCAGGACCTAACCACTCTCCTAGTAAAGAACTTCCCCCTAACATCCAACCTAAATCTTCCCTCCTTCAACTTGGATCCATTTCCCCTAGTCCTGCTATTGTCAGCCCTTTCAAAGAGTTTACTCCCTTCCTGGGTGTAGATTCCCTTCAGGTATTGAAAGGCTGCAATGAGGTCACCCCGCAGCCTTCTCTTCTCCAGGCTGAACAAGCCTAACTCCCTCAGCCTGTCCTCAGAGGGGAGGTGCTCCAGCCCCCAGATCATCTTTGTGGCCCTCCTCTGGACCCCTTCCAAAANNNGCTGCGAGAGCGCACTGCTGGCTCATGTTAAGTCTCTCGTCCATCAGGACCCCCAGGTCCTTCTCTGCCGAGCTGCTCTCAAGGACCACTCCTCCCAGCCTGTACAGGTGCCTGGGGTTCTTCCGGTCCAAGTGCATAACCTTGCACTTTGCTGCGTTGAACCTCATTAGGTTCACCTGAGCCCAGCTTTCCAGCCTGTCGAGGTCCCTCTGAATGGCAATGACAACAACTTTGAGGCGAAATCAATAGGTGTTTTAATTAAGGAATGTTGTTTGTGTAGTTGATAATTATTGAAGATGGCTCTCTCTCTCTTCACAGCCAGTTTACACCTACTCCTTCCACTGAATAATGGTGTTACCTTTGGATGTTCTTTACTCTAAGGGTGGTGAGACACTGGAAGAGGTTGCCCAGAGAGGTTGTGGATGCCTCCTCAATCCCTGGAGGTGTTTAAGGCCAGGCTGGATGAGGCATTGAACAATCTGGTCTAGTGGAAGGTGTCCCTGCCCAGGGCAGGGGGGTTGGAACTAGATGATCTTGAAGGTTCCATCCAACCCAAAACATTCTATGATGTTATTTGCAGCTTCATATCCTCCTGTCACAGGCATTATTACTGTTTATTTGGGACCATGCTGGAGTGTGACGATGAGGAACATAACATAGGATGCAGAGACAGTGATCCTTCCTAGAGCAGCCAGCAGGAAGGATATTTCCAGAAGCACTGACTTTCTTTTTTTTACCTGAACTATCCATAAAACTTCTCTCAGTGCAGTGCTGAGCAAGGTGACATTAACACAGCAGTTTGGGGAGGTGGATTTTGACACAAGTTGCTACAAGGGGCACATCAGGAGCAGAGAGCACAGAATCACAGAATGGTTTGGGTTGGAAGGGAACTTAAAGATCATCTAGTCCCAACCACCCTGTCATGGGCAGGAACACCTCCCACTACACCAGGTTGCTCAATGTCTCATCCAGCCTGGTCTTAAACACCTCCAGGGATTGAGGGGGCATCCACAACCTTTCTAAGCAACCTCTTCCAGTGTCTCACCACCCTCACAGCAAAGAATTCCCCTCCTACATCCAGCCTGAATCTCCCCTCTTCCAAGTTATATCCACTACTCCTAGCCCTGCCATCCTGGGCCCTATTAAAAAGTCTTACCCATCCTTTCTGTAGCCCCCCTCAGGTACTGAGAAGCTACTCTGAGGTCCCCCCAGAGCCTTCTCTTCTCAGGCTGAACAACCTGGAAGGAGGAGTTTGAATTAGGATGATGGGATTCTCCCCCACCATCACCCCTTGTCTTCACTTTCTTTTAGGGGAAAAAAAAATCCTTCTAGGTGTAAAACAACTAAATACTACATCACCTGTTAAGAAAGAACTAAAAAAAAATCCATTAAATCATAAATCTTCTGGAGAAGGGATCTGCTGGGGAGATTATGTTCACTTTCCATGGACATATTAATCCAACAGTGGCATATCATATTGTCCCCCATTGGGGAGGGAAGGGGAGGAAAAAAAAAAGGACATATTATTTTAAAGTATGATATTTAGAGTGGTCCTTGAGGAAGGAAAGCAAGCATAATCTTGGCAACGAAAAGCATGAGCATGAGTACTGAGGAAGGGACATTAAAAAGCAGGGCCCAAGTCCCAGCTGCTGGAAGTCAGTGTAGCTTGAACTGGAGTTGTTGGAGCTGAGCCCATGCATGGGAGCTGAGAATCAAGGTCACCTCCATTTAGCTGCAGCTCCTTGCAAATGTTAAGTAAACGAACACAAAGGGTAATTTTTCTACTAGATCCACTGAGAACAGTCACTCTTTGCTCACCAGCCAACACTGACAGCAGATGAGAAAACAAATAGATTAGACATTGGGAAGAAACTCTTTGCTGGGAGGGTGGTGATACACAAAAACAGGTTGCTAAGGCCTGGAACACCTCCAGGGATGGGGCCACCACCACTTCTCTGGGTAACCTCATGGTGGCCCAGCATCCTCATGGGGAAGAACTTCTTCCTCACGTCTCTGCTCTGGTTTCAAATCATTGCCCCTTTTCCTGCCACTCCATACCCTGGCAAACAGCTTCCCCAGAGTCCCTTCAGGTACTGGGAAGCCACTAGAAGGTCTTCCTGGAGCCTTCACCAGATGATCCTCAGCAAACATACAGGTTACTGCACAGGAATGGCTCATAACCATAACCTTGCTCTATATTTCACCATCCAAAGTAGCTTATTCCAGAGAAAGACACCTTAAACTCACCCCACAAAAGAACAGAAGCTCTTACACCACAACACAGTTCACACCAGTTTGACCATGTTAGACTCTTAACCAGTTCAAGCACCAAGAACACAACTGGGCGCACTAGAAAAGAACAGCAGCTCTTGCATCACTACACAGTTAACACCAGTTTGACCTCGATGGACTCTTAACCAATTCAGGCACCAAGAATACAACTGGGCCCACCAGAAAAGAACAGCAGCTCTTGCATCACAACACAGTTCACACCAGTTTGACCATGTTGGACTCTTAACCAGTTCAAGCACCAAGAACACAACTGGGCCCACCAGAAAAGAACAGCACCGCTTACACCACAACACAGTTCACACCAGTTTGACCATGTTAGACTCTTAACCAGCTCTGGCACCAATAACTCAACTGGACCCACCACAAGGGACACTTTGCAAAGGAAGGGACAATGGGCTGGACTTCTTGCTCTTCTCCTTCCTTTTTGCCAGCCCAGCGATCTCCCTGGAAGCTTTTTCCCAAATGAGGTATAAAACTCGAAGCATCATCACTCCCACTGACAACAGGGCACACAAAACTTCCTAGGTCATTAAACACCTAGATGAAATTAAAAAGAAAGGGTTGATGCAATGTTAACCAGGGCCTCTCAAAACAACAAAGTCAGCTCAAATGCAACATAAAGACTCTTAACTCAACATTAAATCAGTTGTATGTTAAGTGTTTGCCAGAAATCTATTCAACTACCTGCTGGAGATGGAAAACATTAATTTTTTCCCCTACCTGAGCCAGGTTTCCAGTTGAGACAAGCAGTTTATATCCAGCCAAACACTAGTTTCTCTAGAAACCCTTGTTGCTGAGGTGCTTAACATTGGCTCTAGGTACAAGATCCCAGCTCAGGGTTTTAGGAAGCCAGAGAGGTCTTAAACTACTCAAATTCTCCAATATGAGCACAAGGAGACAGCCTGTCCTTTAGCTTCTGTCCAGGCCCCCTGGAAAGTTAATCCTATCCAATTACTTTACTTTTTTTTTTACTTTTTTTTCCTCCCCCAAAAAGAAATAAACAGCCTTTTGCACTAAACATAAGGCTGCCTTCTTTAAAGGAAGATTTATCACCCAGGACAGATTCATGAGTTTATTCCATTTCCATACTAGTTCCTCAAAGCAGTGGGTTTTACTTCAGGATGCATCATCATTTGGTTTGGGTTGGATAGGACCTTCAAGATCATATAGTTCCAACCCCCCTGCCATGGGCAGGGACACCTCCCACTACACCAGGTTGCCCAATGCCTCATCCAGCCTGGCCCTAAACACTTCCAGGGATTGAGGAGGCATCCACAATATCTCTGGGCAACCTCTTCCAGGGTCTTACCACCCCCACCATTAGGAATTTCTTTCTTATATCTAGCCTAAATCTACCCTCTTCCAATTTGCATCCAGTGGGTTCTGCCTCTGTGCCAGGCAGGTCTCAATAAAATACCCCACTTGTCCTTCAAAAAGAAAATGCAGATCATCTTTCAGATACCTCCACCACCATTCTGGGCAACCTGGGCCAGTATCTCACCACCCTTATGGGGAAGAACTTCTTCCTCATGTTTTAATCTAACCCTGCCTTGATCTGGTTTCAAACCACTGCCCCTCATCCTTGTGCCTCCATGCCCTGGCAAACCTTTCCTGTAGCCCCTTCAAGCACTGGTAGCACCCTAGGTCGCCTGCACACCAAATTCCACACATGCACAACGAAGCCACACAAACACATACATAAAGAGCTGAAATCAGGGTTTTTTTTCAGGCTCCAGACACCAGGAATGCAATCCATGACATTGTTTAATGAGGAGAAGTGACCAGTGGGTGACACAACCTGCTGTGAGTTGCCCCAGGAGAAGACCCAGCTCTGAAACAAGAAGGATGGCTCCACTACCTTCCCCTCACCAACAGGGACTCTGTTGTATCGAGGCCAAACCTTGACTCTTTACAATGTCACTCTGTCTTTGGATGCAATATCCTGGGGCATGGTGGGGAGGGGGGTTTGGGGGAGAGCCTTCTGGGAATGTATTTTGGTTCAGACTTGGGTCAAGGAGAGTTGACTTGACCTGAAAATAAATCCAGGCAAATCTTGAGCTGAAGAGCCATTGACTACTGTTTGTGATACAATAAAGGCAGATCAAACTGGGCTGAAACCCAGGGTTTTGACATAAATCCGAGGAGAAAAGGGGAACAAGAAAATTCATTCACTGCCACCACAAAGGGGACTTTTTTTTTTTTTTTTGCACTGCCAGAACTCAAGAGCTGGGACCAAAATCACTTTCCCAGAAACATTTTTCACATCCCATATGGCAAGTGTGTGCTGTCAGCTGTGCAGATACCTTCAGCAGGTTGGCAGGAAGATAAGAGGTACATGAAAAAGAAAGGGTTTGTGGGCTTTTTTTTTTCTCTCCCCCCACTCCCCTTTTTTAACGTCATGGGATGGAGTTCCTCCTCTCACACACAGGGCAGCTTTTGTGAGAGGGATTTTATATGGATCCCCAAGGAAAGCTCTGGGTTCTGAGCACTATTGTGCGCACACTAGCTCTCAGCAACCTGTGCTTTACAGGCTGGGAGAAACACTGCTCAGACTCACCCTGGCTCTAAGGTGAAATCCTGCCCCTGACTCAACACTAAGGGGAATTGTCCCATTAACTTCCCTGAAACCAAACCTTCCTCCTCTTCCAGGAACTGCTTCTTTAAAATGTTTCCTGGATCAAGCAAATTTTTCAACCAGCAGACAATTCCCATGTGTGTGCTGCAGGAAACCTGAGAGAAGTTCTCTCCTCACGCTGAAATAAAAACTCAGGGAAAAAAAAAAGAAGAAAATCCCCCACAATTCTCCTCCTTCCCAGATTCAGATCTAGAAGCATCAGTCTGACCCACCAGATCTTTGCTCAGACCTACAATATGTACCAGGACACCCACTCCATAAATTCTCCAGCTTCGCAATGTGGATGAAGCTGCTGGCTGTAACAATAGGATAAGGGACAATGGTTTGAAATTAAAGCAGGGTTAGATGAGAAATTAGGAAGAAGTTCTTCCCCATGAGTGTGTTGAGACACTGGAAGAGGTTGCCCTGAGAGCTGGTGGAGGCCCCATCAAGTCTGGAGGCATCTGGAGGCTGAGGATCTGAGCAACCTCAACCTCATCTAGTGAATGAGTCCCTGCTCACTGAAGGAGATGGGATTAGATGGACCTTTTAAGGTCCCTTCCAACCCAGCACATGGTGGTGGAGGCCCCCTGCCTGGAGACATCCAAGAACAGGCTTGCTAAAGTTCTGAGCAACCTCATCTAGTGCAGGATGATTCTGCACACTGCAGGGGGTGGGATTAGATGGCCTTTGAAGGTGCTTCCAACCCAACACACTATGATTCCAGCAAATGCTCAGTAGGTACCTCTTCCAGGAGCCAGGGAAGACACAGAGAAGCTCGGCTCATTGCAGCACAGGCCAGGGCAGAAGCTTCAACAAGGACAAATTTCACTAAGGACATATCAAACAGATGAGATTAAATCAATCTCAACCCAGCCAGGTCTGGCCAGCTGCTTGCAGGACATGAAGCCAACCTCTGTGGTAAGATAACAGCAACACATTCCCCATCAGAGTGCAATTATTTCTAAGCACAGCCCAGGGAAAATTGCCTTTAAGGGTTTTTTTTAATATCACTAAACCCCACTTTATTAAGTAACTTTCACTCTAACGTAGATGATCCCTTTGTTTACAGAATAAATTATGCTGCTTCTTTCCATATTCTGCTGTGATTGCAAGATCCCCTGTAAGGCTGTATAAAGTTTGATCTCAGAATGTATAAACTACACTACACAAAGATGAATAATAAAAACCAAGACTGTAACATCTCCAGGACAGAAAAAAAAAGTGGGTTTGACAAAATAACATGCCAAGAGGAACTGGGAATCTTGCACATGAAATGGAGAATCACAGAATGTCAGGGATTGGAAAGGACCTGGAGAGATCATCTAGTCACATCCCCCTGTTGGAGCAGAAACACCCAGATCAGATCCAGGCGGGGGTTGAATGTCTCCAGAGAAGGAGACCCCACACCCTCTCTGGGCAGCCTGGGACACTCTTCTCGCACTCACCCTGACAAAGTTTCTTCCCCTATTTCTGTGGGTCCTCCTGTGTTCCAGTTTGCATCCACTGCCCCTTGTCCTATCATTGGGTGTCGCTGAAAAGAACCTGGCTCCATCTTCCTGACACTCACCCTTTCCAGATCTATAGACACGGATGAGGTCACCCCTCAACCTCCTCTTCTCCAAGCTGAAGAGACCCAGCTCCCTCAGCCTTTCCTCACAAGGGAGATGCTCCAATCCCTTCATGATCAGTATTTTTAAGAGGGACTCAATAACGAAACTCAACATTTTCATATCTGTGCCTTCAAAACAAGTGAAATGTTTGCAAATTAGGATTCTCTTGCCACCCTGTGAAAATTTACACTTGCAATTAGCAGCACCACACTTTTGCTGCAGAAAAGATGCACATGAATATTCACAGCCAACAGCGTCACTTGAGAGGAGATTTTTAGTGCAGACCTTCCCCCCCAGCACACATCCCTCCTCCAGATCAGAAGTGAGAGAAGAAAAGTGGGTACTGGAGTCCCTAGAGTTGCTTTGCAGGTAGGTGGTACCCAGCTGTTCATCTCCGAGACCTTTGGGACCACTTCTTCTCCTCTAAAAAGCAGTGAAGATGGGACTTGTAGGGTTATTTATGCATTATCCACCCCTTCTCTGCTTGGCTATCGAGTCATAGAATCACAGAATGCTTTGTGTTGGAAGACATCTCAAAGATCACAGAATCATAAAATGTCAGGGATTGGAAGTGACCTCCTTGAAAGACCATCTAGTCTCATCTCCGTGCCAGAGCAGCAACACCCAGACCAGGTCACAAAGGAAGGCATCCAGGTGGGGGTTTGAATGTCTCCAGAGGAGACCCCACACCCTCTCAGGGCAGCCTGGGACACTCTTCTCTCACCCTCACAAAGTTTCTTCTCCTCTTTCTGTGGAACCTCCTGTGTTCCAGCTTGCATCCACTGCCTCTTGCCCTACCATTAGAGGTCACTGAGAAGAGCCTGGCTCCATCCTCCTGACACTCACCCTTTTCAACTGAGGCCCCCCAAACTGGACACAATATTCCAATAATCTCATCCCAAACACCTTGCCCTGGGCAGAGCCACCTCCCACTAGAAAGCCCACTACAGTCAAAGCATCTGAGCCTTTCTTTATGACATGACAGCCAGCTCCAGTAAAACAAATTGGAAGAGGAAGGGATTGACTGATGACAGGGTGGTTCTGGTAATGCAACAGACAGTCTCCAGCTTAAATCTACAGCCACTTCAGCTTTATCTCTCCCGACCAGTATGATTCAGCCCAAAGCAGAAGAAGCAGGACAAGAAATCCAAAGCAGGGAGGGGTGAGAAAAAACACAGTGCTACCTCACAAGTAACCATGTTTCCAAGCACAAGAAAAAACAGTAAAAGCCAAGCAGACCTTCTTAAAATCCTAAAAAATTCCTTTGCAGGCAGAATGGCCCATTCTCTCTTTCTCTCTTCAGGACTTTCCATTTCCAGAGTCTTCTCCATAACCTTCCCAGCTGCAAAGAAGAAAATGAAAACTGTTTTCCAAGTGGGATATTACTGGCATTTGTCAAAGAAAAAAAGCAGATTTCCTGAGGTTCCTTTCCTTTCTCTGAATGGCCCATAAAGTGATCCTCCACCAGGATGAAAAGTTAAAAAGAAAATTTCTCAAGTTTATCAGTGCAAATTGGTGGAGCTCCCAATGTCCTCAAGGAAGGAGAGAGGAAAGCAGGGAACCAGTTCAAAAATACTTAAAACTGTGTCCCAGGAAGGTGAACCAAAAAAAAAAAAAGGGTTTGAAAGGACATAGTGGCTACTTGAGGGATGGAGAAAAAGGTTGTCTTTGCAGGGTCATGGGACAAATTTAACAGGCTGTGTCTGAAACTAACTGAGAAAGCAATTAGGCACCTAAAAATTTAATAGATGCCATTTGTTAACTCCTACTTAAGGCATTAGAATACATTCAGTTTTAAAAGGAAGCAGCAGACAGCTTTAGAAAATGCCTTCTCACTTTGCAGATGATTCTTGTAAAGAATCAGGTACTTAAAGTTGTTTTGCTTGGCAAAAGGCAAATAAATAAACAAACCCACCAACAAAGCCTTGTGTTGCCTAATGGAAACATCAAACCAGCCCTGGCCCACCAATAGAGCTGGTGGGGAGCTTTCCAACAGGCCAGCTTTGGATAGGAAAAGGGGGTTTTCTGCAGAAGGAATAATAAAAAAAAACCAACTAAAATATGTGGGGTTTAATGGAAATATTTCAGTTTTCCAGAAGGACAGCAATGGGAGAGATGAGGTCTGAATTTTCAGGCAAGGTTAAGTCATCATTTGGTCTGGATCAACTGCTGTTCCCCCACCCTTTGTGGGTGATGCTGCTTTCTGCTGGAACTCCATTACCATGATTCATCCAGCTCTCCCCCAGGAGAGACATTGCTTCCTTGGCATCCCTCCTGCATCTTGAGAAACACACTCCCAGCCAGGCGAGAACAGAGGCAGCTGCTCCAGGCAGATGACTTTTTTCTTCCCCCCTTGCACTGGCCCATCACGTATCTTGCAAGGAAAAGGGAGGAGTTAATCATGTCCTTGACACGCAAAAGAAGAGAGTAATTTGGGGTTTTTAAAGCAGGCTGAGATGATGAGGGTTGAGATGCTGATGTCAAGCTCAGCTCTGAGATCAATGTACACCCACAGCTGGCTCCAGAAGTAAGGGAGGGTCATCCATGAATGGTGACATCAAGCCAGGAGACAAGAGAGCTGAGGAGCAGCAGAATCACGACCAGGCCAGCTGGTCAAAATCCTCTGGATTCCCAAACAACCTGTTCATAGCCAGATGAATGACAGCAGGATCAAGAAGGCACTTCCAATAGGTCTACATGATTTTTACCCAGTAGGAAATTGTTCAAGGCAAGAGGCCCAGATAGTGAGGATGATGGGTCTTGCAAAACAGACACCACACAGCCTTTGGGGCTGCTTTTCTAATTTTTCCAGGCAGGTGTTTCGGTTTATCCTTCAAAATTTAAGTATTTATTAGCACAGACAGGTTACCAGGAAAGGCAAACATCTGGAGCCCAGGAGCAGTGGCTTCAGAAGAACTTCTTGCACAAGTGAGGACACACTGGGAGGTCAGAAGAGAAACCAGAATGAGTTTAGGGTTAGGGTTACTGGGCCTCCTAATTGGTCTTACAAGTCTGCACAGTATGTTTGCACAGAGCAAAAGGTAATTCTTACTGATTTTGTGCTCTAACTATCAACAGTGTTTTGTGATGGCCCAGGAGGTTCAGGGCAGGTCAACTTGCCACAAAATTCCTCCTCTACAAATATCAATGCTCTGCTGTGACTGGTGTTGACTTTATGCCCTGAGCCATACAACTACTTCTAGGTTCTGCACCAATTCAGATGGAAGCAGACAGGAGGGTGCTGATGGCATCTCAACTATTCAACATTTGTGTAGGCAAAGGACCACCATGCCCTGCTTTGAGAGCATCAAGAGAGAAATCCCAACAATCAAGCCAGAAATAAAGCCTACTCCTCTCTGCTTTCTTACTGAGCACCTATCTCTTGACCTTCCCACTCAAGAAAAAGGCACACCAGCAAGATCTCAACCAGCTTTTAGACCTCTGAGCCCCACAAAGTTAGACCTGGACACCTCCCACTAGACCAGGGTGCGCAAAGCCCAGTTCAACATGGCCTTGAACACCTACAGGGATGGGGCAGCCACAGCTTCTCAGGACAACCTGTTCCAGTGTCTCACCACCCTCACAGGAAGGAATTTCTTCCCAATATCTCATCTAAATCTCCCCTCTTTAAGTTTAAAACCTTATCCTGTTGCTACACACACCTACAAAAAATCCGTCTCCATCTTTCTTTTAGGCCCTTTCAGGTGCTGGAAGAACTTCTAAGGTCTTCCTGCAGCTTTCTCTTCTCCATGCTGAACAACTCCAGCTTTCTATCATTCTTCCTTTCCTCCTTCCTGCAGATGACACAAGGGGTTTCACACAAGCCTGGTGTGTGTCAGCACGAGCAGGGACCCTCGTTTCTGGTTATTTACAAATGTTTTATTGCATACATGAAAAAAGATGAGAAGAAATAAATCATCAAGCATCTTGAATGATCGCGCACACTCCCACAAGGCACTTAAGATACTTCGCTGAGTAATTTACGACTGCATTATGAAATCCCTTGTCCTTTAAAACGATGCTGAGGCTGCAGGAAAAAATGTATAATAAAAAATATAAATCAATACAGCAGAGGGGTTTCAAAATGGCTGTTGCTCAGGCTCTGTGAGCATGCAAGACACATGCCTACAAACCAGTCAGGTTCCACCCATCCCTGGGCGTCAGGTTGTAAAAAAAGAATGCAGAAATAGCTTAAAAAATGGTTTGGAGGATGCCGGCGCACCCCAAGAACCTGAGAAATCATGCCTGCTCTCACAGGCACGAGGCCATCTGAACTACTGAGGAGTAGGGAAGAACTAACACACAGAGGGTTGAAGATCCCGAGGACACAGAGCTGCTGGCAGCTGATCAGCTCATTATACCCACCCATCCTTTGAAGGTTAAGTTTTTGCGAAACAGTAAGGAACACCTCCATGTGCTGCTAAAAGCCGAGCTGAGGGGGTCACCACACAATACACCAGCAAAGCAAAGACTGAAGGGGAAACATCAACACCCCCAGGCACAGCCAGGTCTCTCTCTTGGCGAAGGTAGGAAGCCTGGGTTGATCCTACAGCCAAGGAGTAAAGCTCCTAACATAATGCCTCCAGGCTATGTGGCAGATCAGAGAGCTTGGATTGTGCCCAGGGCTAGAACAAAAGGCTGATGAGTATCTTCAATAGCTGTGCCAGGCCAAGCTGACAACATCAGCCTGGAGTGAGACACATGGACTCCTGGAAACTCAGAAACAACAAAATCTTCATACAAAAAGTGTTCCTCTGTGGTGAAAACATCATTACAAAGTAAATGCCCCCTTAAGTGAAGCGTTTCAATTATTGATCAGCCTGAGGAATCTGTATTAGCAATGAATGAAAACAAAAAGGAAAAGCTTTTAAGTATGTCACTGTTGTCCAAATCTTTGCATCTCTTTGTTACTTGATCAAGCAACTGCACTGACCCTGCTGGGCTCCTACTCCTCCATGCTGAGGGCTGGCTCCAGCCACTGTCTAAAAAATTATCACAGGAGACTTCATGCATTTAGGACCCTAAACCAGGGATGTCAGTCCTCCAGGGGAGCTGAGCCTGCCTTGTGAAAGCAACTCCAGCCTGTGTTTTGCTTGCACAAGGTAGGTGTCCCTTTCCCCTGAGGATTTATATCAAAAAGACATTGTAGTTTTTACCTCTTTGGAGCTTTTCAGTGGAAAAAAAAAGATTTCAAGATGTGTCTGTATAAAGTTACACACCTTGGTGGGAGAAAAATACAAAGCCCATCCCTCTGGTTTTGGTCTCTTTCAGGGTTAGGACTTCGTTTAGAAACAGGCAAGGAAAGGGTAATGAGCAGAAGAGAGCCAGACATCTCCCATCTTGCCATCTCCACTGCAATTTTAGCACCTTTTTACAGCCCAGGGAAGCTGCACCTTTCACTCACCATCCGAGTTTTCCTCTAAACCAGCTTGGTGGACAGCTTTTTCTCTTGAAGGTGAGGTTTCTCAGGGCAGCTTCCAGCATCTTGTGGTATTGGAAGTACCTGCTGCAAACTGCTGATCCTGCAAGGCAAGAAATCACAGGGGGAGGCTGTATAATATTTGTCCTGAATGTATGTTTTTCAAGAAGATACTTAGAAAACCAGCTGTGTAAGCAATGGAAGGAAGAATTATCTGTGGTGAAGCCCAGCTCTGTGGCATGTGGGGCTGCAGGTCAGCAGGAGAGCGAGGTGGATCATGGACAAGGGAAATTCAAAGGCTGTGGACCCCCACCTCAGCTCCTTGCACAAGAAGCCAAATGAAAAGCCTGCAAGGACACAACAGCCTTAAAAATATATCAAACATTGAATCCAAGCTGGTCCTTCTGGCACATTTGACTAACCAGGGTAGGAACTCCAGCAAGATGTGCCACCTGAGTTGAGATGGTGCTTCCAAATTAAGCAGCCACCTAACCTAACCCTTCCCTACTCTGGTTTCAAACTATTTCCCCTCATCCTACAACTCCATGCCCTGGCAAACAGCTCCTCCCAAGCCCTCCTGTAGCCCCTGGGAGGCTGCCATGAGGTCCCCCCTGAGCCTTCTCTTCCCCAGGCTAAACCTCCTCAGCCTGTCCTCATAGGAGAAGTGCTCCAGCCCTCATGGCTCTCAGAATGAGAGAATCTTCTAATGAACCTTGCTGCAAATACACAAAGCTTAGAAACCCCAATGGTGCTAGCACTGGAGAGGGAAAGGTGCCATCCTTCCTTCAAATTTAACTCCAAGCTAATAAGCTGGAGACCAGGGAGAGCAGTTCTCATACACCATCCTGCAAAACACCTCTTATTCTGGTCCTGATCCAGCAGATCCATTAGGCTGATGGTTGGACTCAGTCTGAAAGGTCTTTACAACCTGGATTAGGTTGCCCAGAGAGGTGGTAGAGGCCCCAGCCTTGAAGGCATTCAAAGCCAGGCTTGATGAGGCTCTGAGCAACATGATCTGGTGCAAGGTGTCCCTACTCACTGCAGAGGGTTGTACTTGATCTTCGAAGGTCCCTTCCAACTCAATGCATTCTATGGTTCTGATTCTATTCTATGATTTGAAACACATGCGGAAGAGCTTTCCCATGCCACTGGCATTAAACAAGCTGGTGACCACCATGCAGGATGACCTTGTTGGTGACCATGTCCCCAAAACAATCTAAGAAAGGGCTCCATCTCCTCAGCTAACAGGAATCAACACACAAAATTCCCTTTAAAATGAAAAGGAATCGCTCAAGCATCCTGTTGCCAACTGGGTTTTTGGAAGCTTCCTGCCCTGCTTGATAAAGCAATAACATTTCCAGAAAAGCAGAAAGCAAAGGAGCAAAGTCAAAACCAAGGTTTTCTTTGTTTTAGCAGAGGAACCAACCTACCCCCAGAGGTGAAACCTTATCCCCTGCCTCTAACGGTCTGGATTCCTGTCTTCACCTTGCTCCTCGACTTTCCTCCACCCAGGCTGACGCTGTCTGTCTCCGGAGAGTCCTCCTCTGGCCACATGAAAGGTTTTTCACACCCCTCCATGGCACCAGACTTTAATGCAGCCTAAAAATCTGACTTAGTTCCTTTTCCTGCTAAATCTGAGCTCAGGCTGCTGAGCTTTAAGCCTCCCCCAAGCACAGACACGGAGCCTAAATGTACCGTGGAGAGAAGTGGAAGCTGAAGCACTCAGGGCTTTTGTAAACGGAGATTTACTTAATTTGAAACTCAACATCAGGTTTCTGCTGTACCTAAAAGTAAATACTACCCCATAATGGAGGAAACACGGGTTTGGGTTGGGTTATTTTTAATAAAAATAAACACGGAAGACATTTAAAAGCTCCAGCCTTTTGCTTTCTAAGCATCCCTTCTCATAAATTGTAAGGTTTACCCTTTCTCAAGTACAGAAATGCATTAGACTGTAGGAAAAAAAAGGATAATAAAATGGTTGTTCAGGAGCTGTGCAGCCTTTTTTTCTCCATCTTCATGGAAATGATGCCTGAAGTGAGACACACATTAGGGAATTTCTTATATCTTGGCACTGCATAAATCCCTGTGCCAAGGCAGCTCACACCTACCCACAGGGTGTTGCTGGAATGTGTGTAAGTAGATCAACAATGCAGGATGGAGTGAGTGAGCATGGGAAGTTGGTTGAAATTCTAAAAATTAAAATTAAAAAAAATTCAAACCTTCCTGAGATGGTTTCCCAGCTGATATCAAATACCAGCAGCAGCTGGTTGCTAAGGGATATACTCCATAGCAGGAGGAGAGGTCTGGTTTCTGTAACTCACACACAGTGAGCTGTCTTTGCAGAAAGCATTTCTAAGGCAAGATGGGCTCCTCCTCCTACACAACCACACCAGGCAAGGGACATCCACCTGTCACCAGCACAGCTGGTCAAGTCAAGGAACCATGCCATGAGACATGGTGCCCTAAGACAAGGAGGAGGCACTGAGCAACCCAATCTAGTGGGAAGTGTCCCTGCCTATGGCAGGGGGGTTGGAACTAGATGATCTTTGAGGTCCCTTCCAACCCAAACTATTCTATGATTGTTTTATCTGCCCTGTCATACCATGGTCTTCAATGAAATATGGAAAGAAATAATGTGGCCACCTTGAAAAGATCTCCACAGAATACAGCCCTGGGAGGAGACACTCAATAAACACTGAAGTCTTTGAAGTTAAACTAGATGAAACCTTGGGAGGAAGTTCTTCCCCCCAGAAGGTGGTGAGACACTGAAATAGGTTGCCCTGAGGGGCAATGGAAGCTCCATCCTTCGAGGCACTCAAAGCTCAGCTTGCTGAGCAACCTGATCTAGTGCAGGATGGCCCTGCTTGCTACAGAGGGTTGGACTAGATGGCCTTTGAAGGTCCCTTCCCTCCCACATGATGGTGGGAGGCCCCAACAGTGCCTGGAGATATCCAAAGCCAGGCTTGCTGAGGCTCTGAGCAACCTCATGAAGTGCAGAACGTCCCTGGGGGTTGAACTAGATGGCCTTTGAAGGTCCCTTCCAACTCAACACAGTCTATAAAAGTCAGATTTAAATCCACAAATGTAAGAAAATGCATAGTTACAGACGAAACTCCCTCCTCAACAGGCTGGACCAACTTCAACCCTGCTACAAACCACCCAGCAGATGAACCTGGCCTGGCCATGGCTCAGATCTCCAGCAGGAATGAAAGCTTGTCCATGTTTTGAACCCAGCAACAATTACCCTTGACAGGGGGAGCTAAGATTCGAGTTCCGAAGAACAAAGAGCTTACTGGGGTATTTTTGGTAATTTCATGAGGCTTTGATTATTATTTTAATGGAGTTGTTTGTGATTTGATTTACTTTTTTTCCCCTCCCTCTCTTGTCCTCAGTGGTCACATAGAAGAGATAAGAGTCTATGCTCTCATGGTAGAGGCCAAAGATGGACAAAGTCCAACCCACCTCTGTCTCACGACAATCATCTGATGTGCTTCCAGAGGAGGGGGAAAAGCAAACAAATAGATGCTGGAGATAGTTTTGGACAGACTCGCCTCAGACTTTTTGGAAAGGGGAGAACTCCCTCCTTATTAAGCTAAAAAGAAAGGCAAAAGTAGTTATGAGAACACTCTTTTTGAGGGGATTAAAATAAAGAAGCCAACAGATCTTTACACACTCCCAACAGGAAGCCTAACTCCTGCTGGCCCTCCACACTTGGCAAGGCTCTCACTCAACGATCTGGAGCTCATCCACCAAGGTGCAAGTCTGAGGAAGGAGAGTGAGTACCTGGCACAGGTGTTCCCATCCCAGATGGGAAGAGGTTTATTGGTTCCCAAGCTCCAGCATGGCCTCACTTCATGAGGGTACACCTCTTCTGAAGATGATGGTGCAGGCAGTTAACTTGAAGCTAAGTAGTAGAGCTGCTGCCAACAGCAGAGTTCAACCTTGAAACCCTCCTGAGAGGCTGAGCAAGTAGTTGGGCTGTTCTCCCAACTCGGCTGCTCTACTTTTATCGGTCCCCAAAGAGACTCAAAAGCCAGTTCCACCTGGTCTCTCCAGAAACCACAAAGCCACCAGCAGCTCTCCTGCACGACAGAGAAAATATCTGCCCCACTTCTGTTCTCACCAGCTGATGTTTTGATCTTGCTGGATGTCTTCAGCAGAGCACCAGCCTCACTGAGGGCCAGGAGTTTGTTCCCTGCCTCTGGCTGGCCTTTGAAGGCAGCAGCAGAGATATTCACCCTCCTTCCAGGGCTGTTAATGAGAACCTCTTCTCTAGTTAGGGGGAAGTACAGCTCTGAAGCCTCTACTGGAGCTCTTCCAGACAATGCAGCCACGGGAGGTCTTTAAATAAGAGAGGGGGGAAAAAAAGAAATCAAAGTTGGGGAGTGACCTGGTCAAATCAGTTGGGGAAGAAGATGTAGGGGGAGGTGGGACAGAGCAAGCGCACTGGAAGCGTGGCACTCTGCTTCCCATGTCCCAGGGATGGCAAACAGCAGTGGCAGGGGAGTTCACAAGAGTTCTTAATGGTGTCAAATCACAGAATCTGAGTGTCAGAGATTAGAAGGACCTGGAGAGACCATCTAGTCCCATTCCCCCGCTGGAGCAGAAACACCCAAATCAGGTTACACAGGAAGATGTCCAGAGGGGTGTGAACATCTCCAGAGGAGACCCCACACCCTCTCTGGGCAGCCTGGGACACTCTTCTCTCACCTTCACCTTGACAAAGTTTCTTCTCCTATTTCTGTGGAACCTTCTGTGTTCCAGTTTGCATCCATTGCCACTTGTCCTGTCGCTGAGAAGAGCCTGGCTCCATTCTCCTGACACTCACCCTTTCTATATTTATGAACATGAATGAGGTCATCCCTCAGTCTCCTCTTCTCCAAGCTCAAGAGACCCAGCTTCCTCAGCCTTTCCTCATGAAGGAGATGCTCCAATCCCTTCATGATCTTCATATATCACACAGAAGGGCTTGCCATCTCCCTTGCCAGAAAGCAGGCCATCAGCATAATAGAAAAGCAAGATATAATGTAATATAGTGCCTATCTATGTGCTATTTATAGCCCCTACCAACAAAAATTACACACACTTGAGTTACCACATTACTTTCTTGGCACCTAAGACCTCAGCATGAACTAAAACTAGCCACTAAGTTGTTTCTCTTAGCCTAGAGTCAACTTGGGGGTCACTTTGCTGGAGGCAAGTGGAACAGTGAATAAAAACAAAGCAGAGGAATGAGAAAAGGACATATTTTTTTCTGTCATGAAGCCACAACTAAGAGCAAGATCAGCCAAGGTAGCGCTGTTCCTCCTCAATGCACACCTCCATCTTAAGATGAAGCTGTCATGTCCCCTCTTTCAGATCTCAGCCTCCTCCCCATGGAAGCCCTCAAAGCAATCTACCCACCTTCAAACAAGGCTCAGTATTCTCTCACCCACAGCAGCTCCTCAAGACTTCTTTTCTGAACTTTTAGGGATTCTGTTCTCCATTAGCATGCTGTAGACACACTCAGTTCTCTCCTTAAAGCACCTGCAGCTCTCCAGCCTCATACTTGAGGTGCCCAGTTACTTCCTGATGACCACATTTAGCCAGAATCTGGGAAGGTCTTTTTCCAGGGGTTGCATAGTACCCAGGACTGCAACATGGCTTTTAAACCAAGCTGCTTTCACTGAGGTCACCAGCCAAAATTAAAGCAGAGCCTGTTTTCTAAATATCAACCTTACAAGGACATGCTGCTGGGACATATTAATCCACAAGGGAAATGCAACAGGGAATAGGTCTCTTTCTGCCTCTCCACATCTTCATTTGTGGTGCTTGGTGGGGTCCTAATGATTGAAGGTTGAATGGTTTCGTCTGAAGATGCCATTACCAGCATCTCATAGGGGCTTACTTTTTCAGAATGGCTTGTTTGTCAGAAGGACTCCCTTTCTTAGGAGTTAAGAGGATTTGTTCCACATAAATACAGGAAAAAACTTTGTCAGGTTGAGGGTAAGAGAACAGTGGCACAGGCTGCCTAGAGAGAAATTGTGGGCTCTCCTTCCCTGGAGACATTCAAACCCCACCTGGACACCTTCCTGTGGGACCTGATCTGGATGTTCCTCCTCTGGCAGGGGGATGGGACTAGATGATCTCTCCAGGTCCCTTGCAGTCCCTGTGATTCTGTGATTGTATCATGCAAGGAGGGCAAGACCCAGAGACGGGCAAGACCCACAGAACAGATGGACATACAGACAGAACTCTGCTTCCTTCCAGAGCCTGCTTGCTTGAACTGTGTCTTATTTCAGGTTTTCAGCCACCAGATCAAAGGCCAAAGGCATGAGGGCACAGCAGTCGTTGGCAGCCTGACCTGCCCCAGATTTTTTGAACTACCCTGAAAAGCTTTAAGGGGAAAGAAACCCTCCCAATAACACTGAAGAACCAGGTTTCAATCTTGAGTCCACCAGGCTCTGGCTCACAGCAAGTCATCAACCTCAGATAAAACCTGTTTTTGAGGGGAAAAGCTTTTCTAGCAGCCCAAGAGTCTAAAAAAAGGGTGGGAAATGGGGCATCATGCTGCCAGAAAAACAAGACACACTAACAACCTCACTGCACCCAGCTCCCAAGGCATAAATGAGCCGTGAGCAGAAGTTATTTTTATGAAAAAATGGATAATGGTTTAGTACTGACCTACAGAAGTAGCTCCTGGGGTTTAACCCACCAAACCAGTACTGCTTAAATATCTCACACTTGTGAAATCTCACAGGAAAGTGCTGCTGCTGAGCATGGGATGACCAAGCCTCTATCACATCAGGGGTTAGAAGTGACCTCAAAGGATCATCTAGTCTACATCCTTCCCCTTTACAGCTTTCAAGTGCCACCTGAGAGTGACTTGATGCTTTCAGATCCTGGACCTGGTAACGATATCACATCTGTTAGCTATTATCAGAGGAGGAGAAAAGGTTTTCCCCCCTGCCCTTCCTCTTCTCCCCCCAAAACACGAGGCTGTGTGAACCCAGTGATGCACGGTGTTGTGTCTGTGAGAGCTGAAAGCAGTCAGGCTGTAATTTAAACAAATCAGATCTAATCACCCTTATCAGAAAGGTGATAAAAATCAGCAAAAAATGAGAGGCTCCAAAGATACCACGAGCCAGGGAGACTATTTCACAATAGTGCTGAAAGCCAACTCCACTGAAGACCTGCTGCCTCCCCATCCCACATAGGACATCAAGGTGGAGAACTGCTTAAGATCAGTGGCTGTGCAGGTTCTCTGTCACCTAAAAATCACTATTTCCCAAACTTTGCTGCTGTATAAGACACAAAGGGCTGTGTTCCACAATCCCCCATGGCTCACAGATTTTGAACAAAGCAGTCACAAAACCACTATAGATGGGTGGACACCATGATGGTGGTGTGATGACATCCAAACCAAACACAGAGACAGATCCAGGTGCCACAGAGGTGACCACGAGTCTTACTTTCTTTCCAGACTCCTCCAAGTCCAGAGCTAGACCCTGACATGCAGCGGGAGAGGAAGGTTTGCTGAGACCAGGACCCCCACTTTGGAGGACAAAATGGTCCTGGATGTCCAGAGGAGCACTTGTGAGGCTGTGAACATCAATCCTATTCTCGGGTGAGTTAGTATCTCACAGATGGATCTCCTTTGCCAGGTTAATTAGCCCTGATCTCAAATCATACAGCTCAATGGCACTACACTGTAACTGGAACAGTCCTTGGCATGTTTTCTGCCTTGGGCTGTCCGCACTTTCTGACTCAGGGCTTGCTATGAGCTTTTTGCTGGTTAAGCTCTAGAGGAACCACCTGGAGTCTTTGGCCAGCCAAGGAGAACCCTCTACCCTCAGCATGACTCACCTTCCCACAGCAGAAGAGCCTGAGAATAATTTTTTGGGTGAGAAGAGCATTTTGCAGGAGAAGGAGGATGCAGATGGACCAGGGAACTTCCTAATGTGCGCACACACACTCCTCCCCCCCCCCCGTAACTGCCTGTTAGTCACTGCCAGGCCCCTCTGATAAAGCATGACGCAAAACAAAGCTCCACTTTACCCATTCCAACACCAGCAGAGAAATGTCACACAGTGATGGAAAAACAAGGGTTGGAAAAAACCTCAGGAGGTCATTTAGTCCACTCTGCATCCCACGGAAGAGTCAGCACTGCATTGTGCCCATCAGGCACCTGCCTAACCTATTCTGAAAAGCCTCTGGTGATAAAAGCAAAGTATTCTGGGCTTTTTTATTTGCTATTTCTATCATGATTTTTGAGCGCTACTTGAGGATCAAAGGGCACAGAGGGAAACAGCTCAGTAATAGTTGAACATTGTGTTATAAAAATGCTGCAGGACCTGGTGGGAAGGAGGAGCTGCTGAATGTTATCTCTGCCACACATCATGCAAAGGTAAGGACAGGGCCACCAGGAAGGTGGCATGAGGATGGAGTGCCCTCAAGTGATCAACTCAGCAGGGTTGTGACATCTGGGACCGACCCTCCTTCACTGTGCAGTGTGCAGGTAGGAATCCTGCAACCATTGCATCCCTCAGAAGCTGGTTTGACACCTTTCTGAGGGACAAAAGAAAAATTCAGAAGATAAAGTAAAATTTTTAAAAACCCCATGTTCTCAGCTGCATGGGAGCGAGGAGTTCTCAGCAAAAGGAAGGTCTGGGCTTATTTACACAAACCCAAGGACTGCTGAAAAGGAGCAGGGTGGGGGGAACGCTGTGCCCAAAATCCCGTTAGCAAATAAAGGGGATTTCTGGGAGCACCATCTGTGCGCCACATTGAAGGCTCACCCCAGAGCACAGAGGCTACAGCACATTGCATAGAGAAAGCCAGACAAAAGAACACACAATAATACACAAAAGGCAGGGAGAGCACATGTAGGACAGGGGGAAAAAAACCCAGAAGAGACGTTTTTCCTTCCCATTCTCACAATACCCCCATCCCATTCCCTCCACAGCTTCCCCACAGCAGTTCCTGAGGCACCTCACGTCCCTTCTGTGCCCACTGTGAGCTGCTACAGAAGGGGAAAAAGCCTTGTCATGAATGAGAATCAGCTGGCAAACCAAAATGGATCCCGGCAGAGGTCTAATTCTGGAAAAATTTTGTTTTCTCACGTGTTTTCCCGAAGAGATCTCCCATATTTCTAAGCCAACTGGAAAAAGGCTCTGTCCCACCTGTGACATTCTTCAACTCCAACTCAACCTTGGGAAAAGTCCAGGATGAGGTGGCCAAGCTGGGTAACTCTAAAACAAAAACAAGAGAGAGTCTGGTGTGAGGTTTTTGTTTTTCTGGGTTTTTTTTTTTCATCTCTAAAACCCATAATAAAATTTCACACTTAATAAATCTGCAGCTTGAAGGAGCCAACTCCAGCAACTCTCAAGCACCTCTTCCTCCCACTTTCAGACATCTCCCCTTCTTTGTCCAGCCTCCCAAGGGCTCTCCAGCTACATCCTCCAAAGCAAACCATTCCAGCAATTAGGGCAATTAATTGATTTGCATATCCCCANAAAAATTTTGTTTTCTCACGTGTTTTCCCGAAGAGATCTCCCATATTTCTAAGCCAACTGGAAAAAGGCTCTGTCCCACCTGTGACATTCTTCAACTCCAACTCAACCTTGGGAAAAGTCCAGGATGAGGTGGCCAAGCTGGGTAACTCTAAAACAAAAACAAGAGAGAGTCTGGTGTGAGGTTTTTGTTTTTCTGGGGTTTTTTTTTCATCTCTAAAACCCATATTAAAATTTCACACTTAATAAATCTGCAGCTTGAAGGAGCCAACTCCAGCAACTCTCAAGCACCTCTTCCTCCCACTTTCAGACATCTCCCCTTCTTTGTCCAGCCTCCCAAGGGCTCTCCAGCTACATCCTCCAAAGCAAACCATTCCAGCAATTAGGGCAATTAATTGATTTGCATATCCCCAAAGTCTTGTCATTAGTCGAGTGTGTTAGCATTTAATAATATCAACCAACAGTTATTCATAACATCCCTCCTTGGCAGAACTAAATATAGAGGGGAGCATTCATGTGAAAACAAAAAGGAGAGCAAAGAGGGGAATAAAAAAAAAAGAAAAAAAGGCAGCTAAACAAAAGAATTAATTTAGAGCAGAATTAGGATCATAGAAGCTGATGAGACAAGAGGCAAGGTCAGACGTCTCACTCCCAGCTCATGTAGGACTCTCTCCTGACCTGCCTGCTCTCAGGTTTTTGGTGCAACTGAATAAATTGATTTTTTTCTCCTTAAAATAGAAATTTAAGGACGTGCTTAAATTCTGCTGTTGGGGCTGCTCACGCTGGAGAAGAGAAAGCTCCAAGAAGACCTCACAAGACCTGAAGAAGGGGTTTCAGGAAAGCCAGGGAGGGGCTCTTTGCCAGGGAATGAAGTGACAGGACAAAAGGCAATGGTTTGAAGCTAGAGCAGAGCAGGGTTAAATGGGACATGAGGAAGAAGTTCTTCCCCATGAGGGTGGTGAGACACTGGAAGAGGTTGCCTGAAGGAGGTGGTGGAACACCATCAATGCCTGGCGACAACTACAAGTTCATAACCTGATGACCAGGGAGAGCAGCTCTATCAAAACTCATCCTACAAAATGTCTCTTACTCTGGTGCTGATCCAGCAAATCCATTAGGTTGAGTTGGACTCAATCTGAGAAGTCTTCCCAACCTGGTCCATTCTCAGGAACAAGTTGCCCAGAGAGGTGGTGGAGGCCGCATCCTTGGAGACATCCAAGGCAAAGCTTGCTAAGGCTCTAAACAACCTGATCTAGTACACGATGTCCCTACTCACTGCAGGGGGTTGGAATTGATGCACCTTTGAAGGTCCCTTCCAACCCTATGATTCTGTGACTGAACCTTGATGGTAGGAAGGAACATAACACAATGGCTCAACAGCAACTTTCTAAAGAGAAAAAAGCCATAAACTAAGCTTTTGTTTAGCCTTCCAGCTTCCCCCACTCCACTTGCAACCACAGACAAGACTCTGGGAGGTGTGCCCAAGAAATGAACCACTGAAATCATGAGCAGGAAACTACAATGACATTAAACCACTTCAAAAAAAGCCTTTGCTTTTTTCTCAGAGCTGCCTGAGAGGAAACTCTCTGCTCACGGATGCTCATCCTTCATCTTACATCTGTTTTTAAGTGAAACCCCAGTCTGGAGGCGTCTGGGGTTTTTTCTGATTCAAAAATGATTTTCTAGTCTAAAAAGCAAAACGTAAATAGGAAATATAAACCCTACAAGGTTTGGTCTGTGAAAACACCCAGCAATTTTTAACTGCCTCCTAACAGCAATCGACAAATTTTTTAGGGGAAAAGCAAGACATTTGCAGCCACGAATCTGGTATTTCGCAGAAGGAGATGGAAGGGGAAATCCAAAAACTTAAGTGAAGGACTGCTGAGGCTGAGAAACCTCTAGACAGAGGTTTGCCTGGGGCAGTCATCTCCTAACTGCTGTAATTACCGTGAAAGGTCATCAAGGACACCTCCCCGTGCAAGCAGGGAAAAGGCTTGTAAGCATTTTCTGTGGTTAGTACAGCTTTTTCAGCAAATGAAGCAAAGCTCTGACATTGAGCCATGTGAGATGATATCAGCAAAGAGGCATTTCTTACTCACAGAATTGCACGCATGAGAAGGCTGAGGACATGAAGGACCTTCCAAGCTCCTTGCTGCCTTGCCCTTGAAACACCACCGTTTAAAAAAGAAAGCTCAAACCAACCACAACGCTGGGTAAATAGAATGAATCATTGACTCAAAGAATGGTTTGAGTTGGAAGGGACCATAAAGATCATCTAGCTCCAACTCCCCTCCAGAGACGTGTTGGAACAGGGACAAGGGCAGGGACATGTCCCACCACACCAGGTTGCTCAGTGCCTCATCCAGCCTGGCCTTAAACACCTCCAGGGATTGAGGGGGCATCCACAGGCTCTCTGGGTAACCTCTTCCAGTGTCTCACCAACCTCACAGTGAAGAACTTCTTTCTTCTCTCCAGCCTAAATCTCTCCTCTTCCACTTTGCATCCATTAATCTTAGTCCTGCCATCCTGGACTCTATAGAAAGGCTGCACTGGCTGGACTTCACAATGACAGGGCTGTGGCCTGAAAATAGCACTTAAAAGAGTTCAACCCTGTGCAGTGAAAGGGAACATCCTGCACTAGATGAGGTAGCTCAGAACCTCAGCAAGTCTGGCCTTTGGTGTCTCCAGAGATAGACTACCACCACCTCTCTGGGCAACCTCTTCCAGTGCTTCACCAAACTATGAGGGTGGTGAGCCCATGGTTGCCCAGAGAAGCTGCAGCTGCCCCATTCCTGGAGGTGTTTATGACCTGGTAAGACAGGGCTTTGAGCAACCTGGGCTCATAAAAGGTGTCCCAGCCCATGAAACCAGATGATCTTTGAGGTTCTTTCCAACCCAAAGCATTCAATGATTGTCTGGCAGACAGGCTACGTGCTGTATGCTCCATGGTCCAGGGACAGCATGTGGTCTTCCTGAAGGCAGATGTCAACATGTTGATCTGGGTTTTTGTTTGGATGTGGCTTAATTAAAGGCAGATACAGAAGATGCTTCACATGAACATTGACCTTTAGGTGTTTCCCTCCCTGGGACCCCACTCACAGGTTGTGCACCAAGGAGGAAGAGTAGGACAGGTCTGCTCCCCAATAACCTATGTGTCCCTCCTTAGCTTTACCCAAGAGACAGAGTAGTGTCCTCTCTCCTGGGATGCCTCTAAAAGCCTAGAGCGGGGAAAGGGGTGAGGAGGACACATGAAATGTTCCAAGCAAGGAGACCTTCACAACATCTGGAGTTGCCAAAGGGCAGGCCATGACTGTGGGACAAAACCACAGTATACAAAGGTCTGGCCACCTGATTTTCCCTGTCTCAAGACAAAAAAGAATGATGATTTAGGGGCTGAACTGCTTCTTTTACAGTCCCAGATCTCATTTTTAGAGGTGGGGAGAAGAAAGCCTTTAAGCAGTCAAGTACCTTTATTAGGGACTCAATGCTATTGGCATCCAACTCTCTCAGCAAAATAAATATCCAGTAATTTAGGCTGGAAGGGACCTCTGGAGACCATCTGGCCTCAACCCCAGCTCAAAGCAGCAGCAAATAAATCACAGCATGTCCCTCCTGCTCACAAAGTCAAAGGCACAGGTTGGGGAGGTGCATGAGGAGCAGGGAGGCATGCAGGAGACCTCAACACAAAGAGAAACCTCTTGTGCTCCCAACAATGCTCTGGAAAACAAGTCTCCTATCTGAAAATAAATATTTCCTTGATTGACCACCTCAACTCTCTATCCTCTTGGCTCCACAGCCTGGGAGGGGTCTCCTCTCCCCGAAACCAGCTTTTAGTCCTCAATTCCCAACCAAATAAATGTTTAAATGTGTAGAAGGTGCATAACAGAGCTGGGCCCACAGTACCTGCTGCCTTTGATCTCAATTTTCCCCCATTGTCTCTGCTCAACTGAGCAAATTCACCTGCTTTGTGTCTCAATCTTGACAGAGGAAGCTAAAAAACCCCACATTATGTCTCTTCAACTCAGACAAAAATCCTTCTCTGCTCTCTCCCTCCCAGCTACAACCTCACTGATGCCTCTCCAACTCCGACAAAACCCTTTCTCTGCTCTCCCTCCCAGCTACAATGATTACAAGCTGGTTTCTTCCTCTGGCTTTTTTATTTCACCCCATCCTACCAAAAAGCAGAGCCAGGCCTAAAACTAAACCACAGCCATCAGTAGTTCCATTCATAAAATTTGGCTGCATCCCCACAAAGGGGATCACTGATGTGATTTCTCACCCTTTGCCCACCTCAGAGCTGGAGAGAGTATTGTTTTATTGCTATTGTGAGAACAAGAGCTGGAAGGGGGGGGGAAGTAATCTTGACCTTCCCTTCCCCTCCTATTAAATATAATGGGGAAAAAAAAACCACAACAGGGCGGATGTGTCAGATCCTCAAGGATTTGTTATTATTATTATTAATTTTTTTAAGTTATCTACAGGAGCTCAACCTTGATGCTGCAGGTTTTTGAGCCTGGATTTTTATCAATGGGCTGCACTGGGTGCCATTTGAAAGGCCAGCAGGTGTTGGAACAATGAAGCCAAGCTGTCTCTACATCTGGGCTGCAAAAGCCATGGTTGATGTTTACAAGAAACAGGATAAGCAAGAAAACATCCTGCCACAGGCACCTTAAAAAGCTACAACCCCTTGTTGCTCATTTTTTTCTTCTCCCACCAAGCTGTTTATTTATAGCAGGAGAAGTTTAGTTGAAGGGGGTGGGAGGAGGAAGAAAAGAAAAGGCGAAGTTTCACACTCATTTCCACGCAGAAGTGACGCACGTGCAACGTGGACGGGATGGACACGATTTCCATTGTTCCTTCAGCTCTGAGTGGGACATTTTTAACCCTTCAGATCCTCCTATAACTCATTAATTAGCTGATGGGCATAAGCTGATGGGTTTGCTTCATTAATGCAACCCTACGAGTTGAACTTAGGATCACAGAATGCATTGAGTTGGAAGAAACTTTCAAAAATAATCTAGTCCATGCCCTCTGCAACAACAAGGGGCATCAACTTGATTCCTCCTGGGATGTTCCAGATGGATTTTGAGTCCCCACCTACTGGATACAACAATCCTACAGCCTATAAATGACGAGATTGGCAATTATGGGGGAGGGTTCATGGAAACCTTCATCTGAGGTTTTGGCACTAAAGTTTGGATTGCCAGCAGATTGAGAGGCTCTTCCAAAGGCTAGAGAAGACAGAGGGTCACAGAATCACAGAACGATAGGAGCTGGAAGACATTTCTGGAGATCCTCCAAATAACCTGTGGAGGAATCTTTCCCCTCACAGGCAGCACTGGCTGCCTATCTTTTGAGTTCAGAAAAAGTCAATGCACATCAGCAGAACCAAAAATCACCACCAAATTTCAGCAGGTGATGGACCGTGGCTCCCTACAAAGTCACTGTATTTTGACCTTCCTTACTAATGATGTTTTGTTCTGCTTTCTTTTGTCTTTACAACGCAAAGGAAGCAGGATGCATCCAATTGAGGGCTTTTCTTGTTTGTTTAAACAAAATATTTTCCATTGAAGATAACACCACAACTTCAAGAACATTTCTCACCATCCTCAAGAACAACTTGGGAAGCTCCAAGGTATCTCCTCCTTCCAGGCTAATATTTTATAACCCAGGTCATCCAGCAAAATGAAGTATTCCCCCACCTGCTTTACTATTATTCCTTCTGGAAGCTTCCAAAACACACCATCTAGATTCCTCAGCCCTGAAACCAGGAGAAAAGAGACCTGAGCTGCTCAGCCACTCGAGAAGGTGGACTTCCTTGCTTTTGAGTTGAATCAAAGCAGATTAACTCAACAGGTGGTTTCCTGGAGAATAGGAGGGAAACCAAAACAAAACACAAGGAAACAAACAGTCTACGTGCCCAAACAAGAGATTAATTCCTCTTCTTCTGGGTGTCAAGCTGCCAGAGCAGATGGCTAACATCCCTTCCACCTTCAGGCCCAAGTCACTCCCAGCTGCCAATGTGTGAAACGTGGGGGCCCAGGTCATCAAAAATACCACTCTTGTATAGATAATAAAAAATTTTGTCATTTTTCTATCAAAATCCTAAGAGAAAAGCATCTACTGCAGTCTAGATCGCTGACTGGTGAGGCTATAAAATGAGCAAATGCTTAGAGCATTTGTATATCTTGAAAGAACTGAAACAGGTCTGTCCCCAAGTGCCATTTCACAGGCAATATTGAATCCATCTTGACATTACACAGCCCAAAGAAATGCTACTTATTCCCAATATTTATTTTGCAGCATAATATAGAAGCAACCTTTGCCCTCTCAAGCGACTGAAGCTCGAAGCAGAGCTTGTGTTCATTTAGGAAAAATTCATGAGCGGAAGCCAAACGTTCAAACCAACGCATTTTCCAAAACCCCTGCTAGCAAACCCCTTGGATAATTGCCAGTTTATCCCAGTAAAATCCCTCTATTTCTTTATCATTAAAAAAAATTATATCCCCAAAACCATCTGGGGCATGTGAATTTTATCAATCTGTATGGACTGAGGGGTGGCATCTTTGAGAAAATCCCAGATAATTAAATATCTGAACAATTGTAAGAATAAAAATGGGTATTTTTCTAATGTCAGGGAGCTGAGGCTACTGGAACCATTCCTTTTCAAAAGCTTTAATTTTCTCAAACAACATTATTCCAGGAGAGATGATTTGGGGCTTTCAATTTTTTTTTTTCTTTTAATATAACAAAGAGAGAAGTGGAGTGTGGCTTGGTATTTAATATCTGGCTGAGATTTAAAAGGCAGGCTCTTCGTGAAGTGTGACACTTTATACCTGAAGCCACAGGGGCATTCTCCACGTTGAAGTGAAAGAGGGAAAAACTCTTCAAATTAGATTTGAACTTTACACCTTTCTAATTCTGCCCCAAACCTCCTCCTTCTCTTCCATGTATCATGCTCTCAGGCCTGATGAAGAGACTGGTGCTGTATCAAAGCCTAATACAAAAATCCCCTTCACTTAGCCTTGAAGTAAGCAGCAAACCTACTGTAGATGCTGTGCTAATGTTCACCAGCAAAATGAGCTCAGAGATTCATCTCCAGGCTTAAATGAACTGGTCGGCACGGCCCCAGCTGACAGAGACATCCCTCTGGGCTGTCAGCACCAACTGGGAAGCCAGCCCTGAAGCCACAAGGAAAGACCAAGTCCCCAAGCTTGCAGAAAAGTTGCACCAGAGGAGGTTAGACCAGGTATTAGAGAGACCTCTGACCTCCAGGATGAGAGGGACAACATCTCATAATGTGGTAGAACTGCAAAGAAAGGATAGTTTTTTATCATGAGACATCCAGCAAAATGGCACTTCGTGATCTCAGCTTTGCCCACCTCATTAGCAGCACTCAAACACCCAAGCTGCCCAAGTTTCACCCAAGCTGCTCAAACAAGCCCCAACAACTCCTTGTATCAAGGGACAAGAGAAATGGCATCTCATGGAGCACATCACACCCAGAAAAGATACGTCATGCCTGTCCTCATGGCCACACAAGCCAGAAGCTCCTTGACTCTTGAATGGTGGCCTCAACCCTCAGCTCATCCATCCTGTGGGATGCAGAAAGCCCTGACCCATGGGCCCCTCTTTGGGGCAGCAAAATGAAAACCAAAACACCACAAAGCAAATCCCCCTCTACCACCACTTTCCATCCTGTGCCTTGAGGGACAACCCAGACCTTTGTAATTCTTTGAAATCCGAGTTGCAAAGGCAGAACATTTCTTTTCCTATCATGTTCCTGCCTTTCCTTAAGCCCCAGCTCAGTAAGAGACAGGTGCACTAAGCTCTTTGCCTTCAGAGAAGCAAGGTCCTCCACTTTTATAACCTTCTCCCCTTTCTAAGCTCACCACTCACCTCTTAAATTCATCATAAAAGTCATTTTTTAAATATAAAAATAATGATGGCACCTAGTTTCCAAGACAGCAGAACTTTTAAGCTTGTGTTAGTGAGAGCCTAAGGAATTTAGGATGGCAAAAGGAACACGCTGTATAAAACCTATCACCTAATTCCTGCTGGATAGTTTAAGTAAACACAGCTTGATTTTTTTTTTTTAATGCAACATGAGCCAAATGAGGAAGTCACTATTGATGCTGTACCAAAACAAAAACCCAAACAAAACAAAAACCCAACCAAAACAGTATAATGCATTGGAATAACAGCTACAAATCCCTCTAATCACTGGTGGTACTTAGAGATCTCAGATGTTTTGGTGCCTGTAGGGATTACGAGAGATGTAAGACACTGCACTGAGATGCTTCACTGACCATCAAGGCTCTCCTGGACCCAAGTTACCAGTTCTCCAGGGGCAAAAAAGGATAAAGGAAGAAAAAGCTGGAAAACACACCTGAGATGCTTTTTACTATAACCTTGAGTCTTCAAGGTTCAGTGTTTTCAAGCCTTTCCTCCTAAAATCCCTGGAGACATCCAAGGCCAGGTTTGCTGAGGCTCTGAGCAACCTCATCTAGTGCAAGATGTCCCTTCACTACATGGGGTGGCACTAGATGGACATTTAAAGGTCCCTTCCAACTCTATGATTCTATGAATCACCTAACCACAGGGGGTGGAAGAGACCTCTGGAGATCATTTTCAGATGAACCAGACACTGAGACAAGTTGCTCAGAGAGGTGGTGGAGGCTCCATCACTGCATGGAGACATCCAAGGCCAGGTTTGCTGAAGCTCTGAGCAACCTCATCTAGTGCAGGATGTCCCTGCTCACTCTGTGGGGTTGGACTTGATGTCCTCAAAAGGTCTGTTCCAACCTGATGTGTTCCTTGTGACTTAGTGGCTCCCATACTGGCCCAGGCTGCCTAGAGAGGCGATGGAAGCCCCATCATTGGAGACATCCAAGGTCAGATTTGCTGAGGTTCTAAGAAACCACATTTAATATAGGATGTCCCTGTCACTGCAGGGAGTGGCACTAGATGGCCATGGAAGGTGCCTTCCAACCATGATTCTAGGGTTAGATAAGCCATGAGGGTGGTGAGACATTGGCAGCAGTTGCCCAGAGAGGTGGTGGTGGCCCCACCAAGCCTGGAGACACCCAAGGCCAGGCTTGCTGAAGCTCTGAGCAACCTCATCTAGTGCAGGATGTCCCTGTAGGGGGTGGCACTAGATGGACCTTTGAATGTCCCTTCCAACTCTACGATTAAAAGCAATTGTACCTCCTTGAGGAAGCACAACATGGCGTTCTCTTCCCCTCCCCCCTTTCCCTGCCCTCACCCTCTCTCGTCTCCGCGGTAACGGCCGCTGTTGCTGGGGCCGCGGACAAACCGTCGCCAGCCGGGGGAGGACACACCGGGGAGGCTCCGGGGGGTGTCCCCGAGCTCGGTGCCGGTGCCGTGGGCCGAGGAGGAGAAGAAGCCCCGCGACTGAGGAGCGGCCCCCACCGACACCATGTCTCAGGCGTGAGTAACGCGAGGAGGGGGGTGGGGGGCCGGGAAAGGCGAGAGGCCTCAGCAGGTGGCCGTTAGAAAAGGAGAAAAGGGGTTTAAAAAAGCAAAGAAAATGAATAAAAATACACCACGTACCGCCAGAAGAAAGCACCTGCTGGGATAACGGCGGCTCTTCTGTCAGGGTGAGGCCCGGGTGCCCACGGCTGAGTTAAAGGGTAATTAAAGCAGGTTTTTAATTAGCGTTCTCACTTTAAAGCAGTAAAACGAAGAGAGCTAATGGGGCTTCAGGGGCAGGAACTTGAGCACTTTGGTCAAAAAGATTTCAGGGACACCCTTTTTTTGCCTGGAAAGGGGCTGGCTGGCTGGCTGTTCTTGCCATGTCTTGGACACCATCCTGCAAGGAGGTGGACACATAGAGAGTTGGGACCTTCAAAGGTCTTCTCATCCTGCAGTGACAGGGACATCCTGCACTAGATGAGGTTGCTCAGAGCCTCAGCAAACCTGGCCTTGGATGTCTCCAGGGATAATTGGGCCTCCACCATCTCTCTGGACATCCTGGGCCAGTGAGGGAGCCATTATGTCAAGGAACACATTGGGTTGGAAGTGACATTTTGAGGACATCAAGTCCAACCCCATAGAGTGAACAGGAACATCCTGCACTAGATGTGGTTGCTCAGAGCTAAAGCAAACCTGACCTTGGATGTCTCCAGGGATAATTGGGCCTCCACCATCTCTCTGGACATCCTGGGCCAGTGAGGGAGTCATTATGTCAAGGAACACATTGGGTTGGAAGTGACATTTTGAGGACATCAAGTCCAACCCCATAGAGTGAACAGGAACATCCTGCACTAGATGTGGTTGCTCAGAGCTAAAGCAAACCTGACCTTGGATGTCTCCAGGCATTGATGGGGCTCCACCACCTCTCTGGGCAGCCTCTTGCAGTGTCTCACCACCTTCACGAGGAAGAACTTCTTCCACATGTCTCATCTAACCCTGCCTGCTCTGGTTTCAAACCACTGCTGAGCACTGATGCTCCAGATTTCTCTGCTCTTGAAGGCATCCCCCATCCAAGGAGTGGAAACACACCTAGAGAACTAAACAGACACAGATCATAGTATGGTTTGAGTTGGAAGGGACCTTAAAGATCATCTAGTTCCAACCCCCCTGCCCTGGTCAGGGGCAGATCAGTCCCCAAACTTCATCCTGAAACCACATTTATCTTTACAAAACTTATTTAAAACATCAAGTTTCACCCAAGCTGCTTGGAGCTGGGGCTGTCCTTCAGGTTACTTTTTTGGTTCTCCAAATTCCTATTTGAAGGGTAGCTCTGTAATACCAGAGAGATAATTCCCTCAGCCAAGTCCATAATACTGATCATTCAGTGCTTCACAGTCATATCCTGTGTACTCTGCAGAAGCTCTACACCCTATTTTTTTTAGTGAATTTGAGGTACACAGCTGCTTTTTTAGACATCTGGAAGAACAGCTGCTGCAGGCAAAGAGAAAAACCCAGCTTGGACGTGTTGGCCCTATTAAGTGGGTGCAGGGCAGTTGTCTCACATCAGGCAACTCAAGAGCCTTCAAACCAGCAGTACAGTCACACCACACACTACTTATTTCACTATTTATTTCACTATTTACCCCATTTTTATGACCCCTCAAGGCCCCCCCTCAACACTCAGGTGTTGGCTAAAGCTCAAGGAAGCTTTTTACTCCCCCACTTGTTAAACCCTGGACAGGACAGAGACAGGAAGCTCAGAAAATACTCATCTATATTCTCCTAAGTTCAGTAAAACCCCAAAAATTCATGTGTCAAGGCACATTTGCCATTTTCTATGATTCTAAGGACAGCTGTAGTGCTCACCAGAGATCCTGCTCTAAGGTTGATTAACAAGTGCTGGACACATCCCACTTCCTAAACTCCTCAAACCCTGTCATTTGCATACAGATGTACGTTTTGTTCCAGATACTGAGCTGGAGATTTACATAGAAACTTCTTGTATTTATCTTTTCCTGCTGCATTTCCTCTTCTTTCATGAATTTGTTTACTGTTTACTTGACCTGCAGGCTCTGGACTCATAATTTCTTCACTTGCCCTGACAGCCCTGCTCCAGACATGGCTCAAAGCTCATTTGTACTGGGTTTTAATCAGCTACAAGACACCCTCCACTGCCACCAAGGAGCTTTAAACAATCAAAAAAAGCTTTAAAATTTATTCTCTTGGCACAAAGAGAACTTAGATGGAGTCAGCAGTTAAATGTTAATCTAAGACGAGATTTTAAGCATCTCCCCCTTCTGCTTCTGACAGAAACAACCAAGAGTGCTGCTGTGGATTTTATATAGATCACATACCACTTTGCTCAAGCAAAGAACATTATGGCTCAGTTAATGAACATCTCACAAACCTAAAATGTAAGAAAAATCTCAGGGCAGCCTTTAATCCCCTCTTCTCCCCTCCTTTACATGGCTGAGTTATGATGCTGCTTTTCATATGTTGTGTGTATTTGCTTCCTTCCCCAGGGGCCCCAACCTCATTCAGCAATTGGGCTGTTGTTGAATATTTCTCTTGATCCCCTCATTCAGCCTGCAGCCCCCAGGCCATATTCTCCAAATTCCATCCCAACGCCACAATTATGAGCTCCCTCCTGGGCATTCTTTGCATGTTCTCTCTCATATATCTCCCAGGCTTTCACAGACTACATCTTTGCCCCCTCTTTCCTCCCCTGCTGGGCAGGAGCATGTTATCCAGTTTATGTCAAAGTGGGGAAAATGGAGATGGAATCAGAATTGTCACGATTTAGACTTGGAAGCTGCAATTCCCTTTATAAGCAGGTAGGGAAAGATCTCATGCATTACTTGGGTGTTGCCTCCTATCAGGAAAAAAGCACTGTCAGTGGAAATAATTCCAAAAGCCCCTGTGCTGGGAAACAATGGGAGGAAAAAAAAAAAAGAGTTTTCAAGAACTTAAAGCCTCCTGACACAGACACAGGATCTGCCCTTTTACGCATATGGTGTCAGGCAGTGGGATGGGCTATCTCTCTTTCCTTTTCCTTTTCTTTTTTTTCCATAGAAATGATGCACAAAGGATGACTAATACTGAAAGAAATGTCATTATCATATAGGGCATGTCATCATCACTCGGTGTGATGTAGGCAAGATGGAACAGGCAAGATGGAGCTTGAGTAAGCAGGGTCTTCTCAGGCCCATTCTGTCTGTTCATCTCTCACCATAGAGCTCCCTGCAGACCCAACTGAAGCAATGCAATGCACTAACTGGAGAAACATTCCCCAAAACTTTCCCTCTACATCATTTCATCCTTCCCTGGCTGGGAGAAGAGGAGGCTACAGTTCTCCTGACCTCGAAGCAGAGGGCACCTCCCGGTCTGACAGCCAGACAGATAGCCTTTGGAGCAAACCACAGCAAAGTTCAGCCTGGAATAACTTCTCCCCCACCTTAATCACTTTTCAAGAGCCTCCTGTAAGTAAACAGGCTTTTTTTTTTTTTTAACCCCGATCAGTCTTATGAGTTTGGCTAGAAGAGTGATCGAGCCTTGCTGAGGTGCAGCACAGCCGCTGTTTAGTGGCCTTTCCTGGCCTTCCCATTACATTTGTACCACAAAAATCCTTTATCTTCTATTGACTTTCTGTCATAGCATCAAAGAGTGCAGCTGGAGGTGACAATAGCACAGAGATGTTCAAATTACCAATGCCAGCAGGCTGTACATTTTCTTCCCCTGTCACAACCAAAGCCCTTTGAGGTTTACCCTTTATTTTTCCCCAGCCTCTTCAAACTCTGTCAAACATCATGGCTAGAGGAAAGTCAACTGGCAGCCTTACACCCACCACCAGCAAAGAAGTCTGGCATAATCCTACACCTGATCTTATTTCATGAGCAAAGCTCACACCCATGAATCAGGCTAAAGGCTTTTAAATCAATCCAGGCAAACTTGATCAAACTTGATCTCTCTTTCTGCCTGTGCCTCTCCACCCCAAAAAAAGTTTCGCCTGTAATAAGACAAAGTTATTTAGCCTTAAAATCTCTGTGCAGTACCCAGATGCAGTACATCGTGGGGGGGAGGTGGGGGAGGTGACTCTGCTGGCCCGAACAAACCAGCAGTCACTTATAGTCTGGGGATTTTTAGAAAGAAGGGAAAACAAAGGGGAAAGCAGTATTTTGTGCAAACCCTTTTTCCTCTCAGGGCCTCAACTTTCCCCTCCCAACCTTTGTCTCTAGATTCTTTATGTCACAGAGGCTGCAGGGCAGGGTTTCCCTCCCCTCTTGTTTGCCCAGGGCTGAGCACAATGGCTGACCTGTCAACCTCCAGTATCTAGAGGAGACCCTGAGGGCTTGCTTCTGCACATGCTTCCTTGTCACTAGAGCCACTTCTTGGTCTCCTCATCTCTGCTGTGTGACTGCGGGCTTGATCTGGGCAGTGGTGGTGGGCTTCTTGTGCCCACAGGAGACCTCCTCCAGTGCACAGATCCCTGCTGCTGCCCCTCTTCCTCCCAAACCCTGCTGGTGGTTCCTCCATTCTATTAGATGCTCCCAGCCTCATCTGGAAAGAAAGAAGTAGTTTGAGGTGGCAGCAGAGATGTTTTGAAAATGTTTTAAACCACACACAGGTTGCTCAGAGGGGTGGTGGAGCTCCACAGTAGCTTGGGTGAAACTTGATGTTTTAAGTAAGTTTTGTAAAGATAAATGTGGTTTCAGGATGAAGTTTGGGGACTGATCTGCCCCTGACCATGGCAGGGGGATTGGAACTAGATGATCTTTAAGGTCCCTTCCAACTCAAACCATACTATGATCTGTGTCTGTTTAGTTCTCTAGGTGTGTTTCCACTCCTTGGATGGGGGATGCCTTCAAGAGCAGCACCTACAAGGGGCATTGATTTGATGCTAAAGCAGAGAAATCTGGAGCATCAGTGCTCAGCAGTGGTTTGAAACCAGAGCAGGCAGGGTTAGATGAGACATGAGGAAGAAGTTCTTCCCCATGAAGGTGGTAAGACACTGCACAAGGCTGCCCAGAGAGGTAGAGAGGTGGTGGAGCCCCATCAATGCCTGGAGACATCCAAGGCCAGGTTTGCTGAAGCTCTGAGCAACCTCATCTAGTATAGGACAACATAAGAAAGAAATTCTTTACAGTGAGGGTGGTGAAACACTGGAACAGGTTGCCCAGAGAGGTTGTGGATGCCCCCTCTCTGGAGGTGTTCAAGGCCAGGCTGGACATGGCACTGAGCATACTGATCTATTGGGAGGTGTCCCTGCCTATGGCAGGGAGGGTTGGAACTCAATGATCTTTAAGGTCCCTTCCAACCCAAACTATTCTATGATTCTGTGTAATTAATATTCAGGTATTCCCTCAGTGCTGCTCAGGCCAGCAAGAGGTCTCATCTGAAAGCTCACCTAATGGCAAGCAGGGCCTTTTACTATCTTCACCCTTTCTTGAGATGGTCTAGGAAGCAAGCAGTAGCAAGGCTGAGCATGTGGATGGGTCTAGATTGCCCCATTGATACCAGCAGCCTTTTTTTCTAGGACTAAGAAACAAAAACCAGTTTTCTCTGTGACTTTAGTCCACTATTTGCTCCTCCTCCTCCAAACCCAAATCAAGAAACTCTTTCTTCCAACATCTTCCATGTCACATAATCCCCTGGCCACCAGACAAGAAAGCAAGAAACTGCAGTATTAAAATAAAATTAATTCTTTTCCTCACTTCACACTTGAAGTAGTGCCCACAGCTACATTTTAGGCACCAGTTTGACCCCACAAATTAATCGGGTCCAGGACCGCAGGACTAGAAAGAATAGATGCAAATTGGAAGAGGGGAGATTTAGGCTGGAGAGAGGAACGAATTTCTCTCCTGTGAGGGTGGTGAGGCACTGGAAGAGGTTGTCCAGAGAGGTTGTGGATGCCCCTCAATTCCTGGAGGTGTTTAAGGCCAGGCTGGATGAGGCACTGAGCAACCTGGTGTAGTGGGAGGTATACCTGCCCATGGCACGGGGGTTGGAACTAGATGATCTTGAAGGTCCCTTCCCATTCAATGTTTCTATTATTCTATGGATTTACAGCATCTATGGTGGCATCCATGATTCTATGATCTTAATTAGCACAACTGAATTAAACGCGTGGCACTACTGGGGCTTGTAGTTGTTTGAAGGAGTATAAAGTGGAAAAGTTTTGAACTTTGAAGCTTTCATTAACAAAGCAGCATTTTTAAACTCCTATTTTTAAAGCAATCAAAAAGAGAAAGTTTTTCCCACAGCTTTTAAAATACATCTCAGTTTTTAAGTCTTAACAGCTCTTATTTCCAGACTGGCTTTCTATTTCTGGAGAGCTCTGGCATCCCTGTAATGCTTAACTCTTATTTTTCATGTCAAATTAACATTGTCTCCTCTTTTCAATTAGCACTTACAATAAGATGTGGGCAGATGCCCAGAAGGACCTCGACATCCAGCTTGGGAGAGAAAGAGAAGAGTTCCTCCAGCCAGAGCAGGACCGTCTGAAAGCATTCAGGATGTTAGTCCTGGCCTACATTAAATACATGCAGATCTTCAGGAGCTTGGAGATGGCCCACGACCAGCTCCTTCACCAGCAGAAACGAGTGGTGATCCGCCAAGTGCTGGATGGTGTGATGGGACGGATCCTGGAGATGAAAAAAGAGATGGTAGAGCTGGAGAACTCAGAGTTTCATTACATCGATAATATCCTGGATGATCTCAAGCTTCTCCCTGTAGGTCTACCTCTATTTTGAGCAAATCCATACAAAGCTTGGCCTGTCATAGAATCAGAGTTAGAAGGGACATTCAGAGGTTCATCTAGTCCAACCCCCTGCTGTAAGCAATGATGTTCTGCACTAGGTCAGGTTGCTCAGAGCCTCAGCAAGCCTGACCTTGAATGTCTCCAGGAATGGAACCTCCACTACCATGTGCTGGGTTGGAAGGGGCCTTAGAAAGTCTATCTAATCACACTCACTGCAGTGTGCAGGGACATCCTGCACTAGATAAGGTTGCTCAGAACCTCAGCAAACCTGGCCTTGGATGTCTCCAGGCTTTATGGGATCTCCACCACCTCTTTGGGCAACCTCTTCCATCCTAGTGTATTTTAAGGCCATTTACCCACTCTTAATTGCAGACTGTGAAGATCTACCAAGTAATTTTGAATATTCCTGCCTATGGCAGGGGGGTTGGAACTAGATGATCTTTAAGGTCCCTTCCAACCCAGACTATTCTAGGGTTCATGTCTATCTGGTGGAAAAGCAGCTCCTCAACAGACGTCCCTCCAAAGCAGATGATTCAGGCAGTAAAACAAAGTCTTAGAACCTAAAAGCAGTGGGAGTAATGAGCTGCAAAAAGTGGTGGTCACTTTTCTCGTAGACAGCTCCACCTATTGTCTAACTTCGGTACCACTGCCAACAACTTTACTAAAGGAAAAGAGTTAAGAGCTTAAATTAGTGCTATTTTCAGCCTCCCAGATGTGAAATTAATTGGTTAGTATTATATTATTGTTTTGAGATGTATAAAAATGTTCCTGTTTGCAAGTTTAGGTGAGTAATTGCCATGAATTTTCACCTTCTACACAAACCATAGCAGAGAACTATTTTAAGCTCTAAAAAAGTGTAAGGGGGAGTATAAACACATTTGATCCTTAAAACATATTTTCAAATCATTAAGCTCTTGCTGTTTTCAAGGTGTATCAGTAAATCCACCCTCAGCAAGGAGTTGCCAAGTCTGAAGTCATGCCTGACATCCATTTAAATCAATAATAAACTCAAATTCCTGCTTTTAAAAGTCACTGAAGAGGGGATTTCAGGTTTTTCCAAAGAAAATATTGTTTTGCTAGAATAGATAGAAGTACTGATTTACAAAATGCTAATCTCACCTGGTTTTGAGAAGTTACTGAAATACCATAGTCAGAGACAGTGGCATTTTGTCAGCTGGTAGAAATACCTGCAGGTGAACAGAATTGTGCTTTGATTCCTTGGAAAAGTTAAAAAAGCAAGGGAACAGACCTATTTTTCATGTTGATTTAAAAAAAAAGAAAACCCAAAACCCAACAGAAGTGGGATGATTATACAGTCAGAGGTATTCAATTTGAATGGAAATTATGCTTAAATTTCTGGCAACCCTGCCAAATATTTTAACAGTTTGATAATATAATTGAGCTTTTATAGAAAAAGAAGGTTTCTGGGCTGCTGTGGTTCAGAAACTGGGCTGATTTATTTGTTTTTGTTAAATTAGGCCTTAAGTAATGGCAGAGTAACAGCTCAGCAGCTGCTAGCGAGGTCAAATTCCCCAACACTCTAAAACACACAAAAATCTCAGTCTAATTTGGTTTGTAAAGGTGTTCAATTAGTCACTAATAGGTTTTTAATGCAGCTCTAAAAAGCATCTCCTGCCTTTTTCTTCCCCTAGGAAGAGATGGAAGTACCCATTCCCAAGTATTTCATTAAGGAAAATCTGGAAGTCCTGCAGCAGAGGGAGAAATTCCTTGATCAGGTTCTCCTTGACAGTCAATTGCAAGCTCAGGTAAGCCTTGATGACAACTTCCTTAACTTTCATTGAAGTTTTATAGTGTCTGAACACATGAGCCACTGAAGGGAAAAGTATTTTCATAGCAGCTAGAAAGTAAAAAAAAAAAAATCTGTTTATAGATAAGGCACAAATAGAAAGGTAGCATTACATTTTGTCCTGTGTAACAGGATCCAGTCACATCTACAGCTGGTTAAGTCTGAAATAAACAGGCTCTGCTTTATGCAGGGTATCAGAGAAAGGGCAGTGCTTTGGCCACGTTTAGTAGGTCCTTTATTTGCCTGGCTAGCTCTCATCATGTAATTAGTCCTAGTGAAATCGAGTTGGGCTTAAGTTTTACTGAA
Source organism: Turnix velox (assembly GCA_013400935.1). Classification (NCBI taxonomy): domain Eukaryota; kingdom Metazoa; phylum Chordata; class Aves; order Charadriiformes; family Turnicidae; genus Turnix; species Turnix velox. The sequence goes on from VZTY01007541.1 coordinate 42,493, forward strand.
GCAGGAACAGGCAGAACTCAAAAGAGTTCAGGTCAGCACGACTGTCAGCATCCAATTGTTTATAACCTCTGAACAATGGCTGCAGTCCCCTTCTGTACAGCCACAGAGCAGCTAGGATGAGAAGATAATTGAGTTTTGGCAGAGCAAAAGTAATTACAGAGAAGTACATGATCCCACAAAGCCATGGTGGAAAGGCTCCAGGGGAAAAAAACAGCAGCATCAGGCAGTGGCAGCCTGCAGAGACGGAGAGCAGGCTCTCTGTTAGATTACTTTAATGGGCAGCTGCAGCCCCCTTAGCCTTCCCAGTAAATCTCTGTTTAAATTCTCTGCTCTTCTCATAGTCAGGATCTGTGGGGATGCTGTTTCAGCACATCACAAAGTCTTTTTGCTTCCCCACACTCGCCCCTTCTCAGCCTGGCATCCATTACAGATGAGACTATTTGGTGTGAAATGAGCTCCCCTGGAAGCTTCAGGGGATGGAGCAACAGGACTGGGGGTAATGGTTTGAAACTAGACTAGGGCAGGGTTAGATGAGACATGAGGAAGAAGTTCTTCCCCATGAGGGTGGTGAGACACTGCAAGAGGTTGCCCAGAGAGGTGGTGGGCCTCCATCATTGCCTGGAGACATCCAAGGCCAGGCTTGCTTTGGCTCTGAGCACCTGATCTAATGCAGGATGTCCCTGCTCACTGCAGGGGATTGCACTAGATGGCCTTGGAAGGTCCTTCCCAGCTCGATGATTCTTCCACTTTGGGCTTTGGCAAGATCTATGTCTCACTTTGCCAGAATGCCAAAAAAAAGCCCAGGACAATAATCTAATACTTCACTTTTTTCTATTCCTTTTTTGTCCCCACTGTTGTAGAAACCTGAGGAGACCATGGCACGTGAAGAAGCCATTAAAACCATCCAGGTTGCAGAACGGGCTCTGCAAGGCCGCCATAGAGCTGCTTTCATGAAGCAAATTTACCTGCAAACTAAGAGAAAAAGACAAACTAAGCCCGAGGGTCCAAGTCCAGATGATGCTGCCACATGCATCCAAAAGGTGAAACATGGAATTTTAAAAACATTCCTGGCAGAACCAAGTAACAGTGTTCTGTTCAGAAGAACAGACACAGGCAGAAACACGGCTCCTGGGGTGGGAAGAGTGTTGTGAAATGGCTTTCAAGTTGTCCAGAGAGGAGTAATCACAGAATGGTTTGGGTTGGAAGGGACCTTAAAGATCATCTAGTTTCAACCCTCCTGCCATGAGCAGGGACACCTCTGTCCTGGTTT
>VZTY01007541.1:43941-60833 GCA_013400935.1 Turnix velox
ATCTCCTCATTCCTTCCTCTCCTCTCTTCAGATAGAGGAGGGGGGGCCGTCTGTCACTGGGGAGGGTCCTTTAGTAATTTTGGGCCCAAACCAGGACAACCTCCTACTACACCAGGTTGTTCAGTGCCTCATCCAGCCTTGCCTTAAACACCTCCAGGATTGGGCGCGCATCCACAACCTCCCTCGGTAGTTTCCTCACCCTCATGGGCAAGAACTTCTTCCTTATGTCTCATCTAACCCTGCCCTGCTCTAGTTTCAAATCAGTCCCCTCCATCTTCTGCCTACAGACCCCATCTGAGAGTCAAGAAATACATCTTTTAAATCCAAGACATATATAATTGAAGCCACAAGAAATTTATAATTTAAGCCACTTAACAAAATGAGACAGGACCCTAGATGTGAGATCAATGGAAATTGTCCCTCACTGGCAACATGAGATGACTTCATAACCTCCATATTATCTTTGATGTGATTTTTAAATGTTTTCGCTCAAGTTTAGACTATATTTAAGTTTAGACTAAGCATGCAAGTAACTCCTTATTAGTAGAATAAAGGGATTTTCCACCTCAGTAGCCAAGTTATGGGTGCAAAGTGGAAGAGGGGAATTTTAGGCTGGGGAGAGGAAAGATGCTCTTCTTTGTGAGGGTGATGAGACATGGAAGAGGTTGCCCAGAGAGGTTGTGGATGCCCTTTCTATCCCTGGAGGTGTTGAAGGCCAGGCTGGTTGAGGCACTGAGCAACCTGGTCTGGTGGGAGGTGTCCCTGCCCATGGCAGGGTGGTTGGAACTGGATGATCTTGAAGGTCCCTTCCAACCCAAACCATTCTATGATTCTTTGTTTTTTTGCCATCCTCATTTTTATGTCCTCACTTGCTCTTTCTGGCATCCCTTTGGAATCCAGGGATCTCCTGCCTTTTTCCTGTGTTCTCCAGGGAAAATTCATCCCTTATTTTGTACAGATAAGAAAAGGAGATAGCTCCTAAATTCAGAACATGAATAATTCTGATAATTATTCAGAAACACACTCTAACTCTTAAATCTAAACACTTCTTGAGCCCTGTTGTTGTATTTGGAAGCTGGATACTAGTATGAGGTGATAACAGACCTCTGAATTGATTAAATAAATAAGTAGCAGATGGCAACCTGTTGAAGGGCAATAGCTTTGATTGTATATTGTGCCTTTCCTTCCTCTATTTGTTTTTTCCTGGGGCTGCCACAGCCAAGGAAGCTGTAACAAGGCCCATTTCTCTAATGAGTTTTGTTTATCATCCAGCTTTGGCGTGGATACAGCCAGCGTAAGAAAACAGAGAAAATGAGGGAAGAGGAAATGATACTTCTGGGGATGGTGAGTATCTCCGCCTGGAGAAGAGAAAACACCACAATCAGCCTGTCTGTTCCTCAGACCTCTGTCGTTTAGCAGATGAGAAATTAATTTCTGAGATTCTTCCTGGTTTAAAAGGAGTCCTCCAAGGAATCCTTAACTACTCCAAAATGATGAATGGCCCACAAGTAGCACAGTTTGTGTCATGCTGTATACACACAGCCCAAATTGCATGGCAGATGGGAAAACAGGCAGTGCAGAATCTGCCCCAGGTTCTAGGGAATTTGGCCCAGGCTTGACAGAGCAAAAAAAAAAAAAAGAATCAATTTTTAATTCCTAATTCCAAGACACTTGAGCTGCCTTATTTCTCAAGGAGAGCGAAAGAAGCAAAGCTTTCTTCTCTCACCCCTCTGCAAGTATGTCAGGAGTAGAGAGAAGGGACATTAAGGCTGCCATATTAATAAATCCTTATTAATAAATCCATATTTTCCTAAAACCACGTGGAAATAAGCTAATAACTGCTCAAGGCATGCTGCAAAATGAGATCAGAAATTATTCTGCTTGTAGCATGCACCTGACAAACATGCATCATCAGATACAAGGAGTGATCTTAAAATCTTACCTTTAGGAAATAACATGAACATTTACCAAAATTTTGCCACGTTAGACACAGATTGTCATGAAATCCTCGTGGATTGTTGTCTTTCTTGAGATCATTAGCAGTGAATGTAGCCAGCACAGAGCTTTAAGTGGTGATTCTGCCTTCTGAAAACAAAAAAAAATCCCAGAAAATTAGTTACTGCAAATCCAAAATACTAAATACTGGAGATTTACTGAAAATTAATTAGAAATTAAAGCTTTAGCAAAACAAGGAATCATATCCTATAAATCCCATGACATTTTCTGTCAGATCTTAGAGAGGAAATGTAAGCCTGGCATCAGTTATCAGAGGGTTCACAGCCAAACACACTCTTTTCCTGGTGGCTGATGGTAGGAGTAACTCATCACTGGGATATAAATAACCTCGTTTATGGGGAGGAAATCTTTATGATCACAGGGATGAAGGGAATTAAAGCCAAACACATGTATTGCATTCATTACCTGACCTGCATTTGGGAGCAGGAGAATTGATGTTTGCAGCTCTGCCCTCAAAGTCTTTATTCTCCATCGAGTACACCATCAAAGGATACTGGGGGAAAAAACTTCCTACCCCTAAATAAAATCTGCTCATCTTTCTGGTCTTTTTATATTCCCAATTTGGGTCTCCCTTTCACTTCTCACGCTACATTTCCCTCCTTGCTCTCCAGATGAAAGCAGTGGTGAGCAGGCACTGGCTCACACTGATAGATAGTCCTGGAGCTCCAAAGGTCAAGTCCCTTTGATGTACGATCACGTCAGACCCCTAAAAAAATGCCCACAGATCTTCATGTGTAAATATGTTGAATTTGCTTTTCTAATGCTGCACGACTTAGATAAATTAGGAGAGCCAGCCATCCATTACTCCCCAGTCCACCCCAAAGGAGATTTGCCATTTACTGCAATAAATAGAGTGTTTTCTCTTATGATTTCCGTGATTTTCTCACACAAAGGCAGCTTTGAGAAAGAGTCCACCTGAAATCTGAGTTTTTTTGGAAAAATTCAGTTGGGTTTGCCTAAAAAAAAAAACCAACCTGCAACAAGGAACACATTTATCCAATCCCAAAGATGAGATTTACCCAATCTTTTATTCCATTCAGTATTTTCTTTGCTGTCTAGTTGACAAAAATCTCTCTCTCTCTTCTGGAATTTGAGTCCCTTTCATCTTTTGCATGATGACAGAGTAGAAACCTAAGTTGCAGAGATTTTTCTTGGCTCCAAAGTAATAGGCTCATTATTATTATTATTATTATTATTACATATTGGAGCCTAATTGCAGGAGCAGCATGATTCCCTCAGCACATGTTTCTCTTAATCACCGATAAATCACCATTTGTAATACCCTTTGAATTTGTAAAGGGAATCCAGCCTCTCCCAGAGCTACATACATCTTGATAACTGTATCCTGACCTGTTTCCTCATCCTCCTCCCGTTCCTGCTTTTCACTCCCAGCTCCACCCTGACCAACGTTCCAGACATAGTTCTATGTTTGAGCCACACAAACCACACTGATGCTGCAAAAAATTAAAAAAAAAAAAGACAATAAGTTTTGAAAACACACACCTGCAGAAAAAAAAGTGATTTCTTGTTCTTTTTTACTATTACAGCCCAACTATAACCTCCTGTCTTCCCAGTTTTTAAACTGGTGTGGGATTCCAGTTTTTAAACTGGTGTGGGAGTTCCCCATCATTAAATTATGAGTTCCCTATTATTAAATACCACAGCTGGAGGCTGCTGTGATCATTTTGTTGTCTTAGAGTGGCTCAGGATGGAAGAGTCCTTTCAGATCATCAAATCCAACCATCAAGCCAACTCTGACAAGAGCCCTAAACCAGAATCTCTGAGCTCTGTGTCTGCCCCTCTCTCAAATCCCTTCAGGGATGGAGCCTCAACCCCTGCCCTGAACAGCCTTTTCAGATGTTTCATAACCCTTTAATTGTCACATTTTTTCCTGATATCCGGTTTCAACTGGTGCAACTGGTAGTGTGAACTGGTTTTTGGCAACTGCTTTTTTTCTTGGGGTGATACAAAATAGCTTAAGAATAAAAAGGGGTCTACGTTCATTTCTCTCACCCAGCAGATCCTCCTGACCTCACAGGAAGTTAATCTCATAACACAGGCTACCAGAAAGAGAAAAAAAAAAGTTGGTTTCAAACAGAAAATGTTTCAATAAACAGTTTGCAATTAGACTGGAAGGGTAGGAAAAGCCTAGGAATATAAGAATGCTAAAAGAAAAGGTAAAACAGGAAGAGGCTGCCCTGAGAGGTTGTGGATGCTCCCTCATCCCTAGAGGCTGGATGAGGCCCTGAGCAACCTGGTGTAGTGGGGGTGTTCCTACCCATGGCAGGGGGGTTGGAACTAGATGATCTTTAAGATCCTTCCATCCCAAACCATTCTATGATTCTAAAAGCCATCCTAATTTAGGGACTCAGCCTACTGTTGCAAGTCTGAAGGTCCTGGACATCCTATTGCTTGTGTTATCACTTCTCAACCTCAAGTCAACAATCCCATTGGAATAAAATAAATAATTTCCAGGCCTGAACCCTTTATATTTTGGCCATTTCAACATATAACCCCCCCCCTTATTTCACAGATAAATGTGTTCTCACACTGCTCTCTTCCATCATTCCAGCCCTCACCAAAAGCATAAAATGCTCACATCCATTCATTTCTCACGTTGTATTTCCACCATGCCTCTTCCTTCTACATCTTTTTCACACAAAAGCATCTATGAGGTCCTAAATAAACCCTTCCCTCCTTCTCACCCCTTTTAGACATACCCTAATTTAGGCATGTTGTCACGGATAAAGTTTTTATTTATATCTGAGAAAACAGTCTGCCAAAGCATTCCTTCTTCTTTGAATTCCTGATAAATATAATCCATTTCATCCAGTCAGGGAAAAAAAAAAAAAAATAAACAAAACAAAACCATGAATTAGCATTTCCCAGAATATCCTTCTGTATAAACAGCAGTTTTATAGCTAAATAAATATTATATGGGAATTAACAGACTGCAAAATCCCTAATTAAGTGAAATTTTAGAATATTTCTGAAGCTCTTGGAAGTGGTTTGGTGCAGCAGGCCAGTTTTGTTAAACACAAGATTAAAAATTATTAAATTCAAGATTAAAATTACTTTTTACTTGCAACCTGACTGGCATTTAGGTGTCAGCATAAATTTATATAGTTATTTCCCCAGGAATACACATGTATACAACTATATAATTGGGCTTTTGTGGCCAAATCACTGCCTTTCAGTGCCCAAAAGTGATTTGCCTTTTCTAGGAGAAGTTTGACATTGTGCCCAGATGTAATATTGGAAATAAACATAACCCATGTTACATAAACTTATGTGGTCAGGAAAAGAAATGTTTCCTTCACTTAATTTTTTTTTCTTTTAGCTTATTAAAAAGCCAGCCTGTCAATATTTATATAGACACATATAAATCTATAAAACAGCCACTTCCAATATTCTCCTAACAAGACCTTTTCCTACAAATACTTTGTTTGAATGCATATGACAATTACTTTAATTGGCAAAGCCATTGAAGTGAATCATATAGAGCAGGGAAAGCTTTAATGAATGCAATATATTTTGCTTAGTTGTTCCTTTTTTTCTGGGCCTAATTTAGCAATTCAGCCATATAATTGATGTGACCATCACCATTTGTGTGCCAGGGAACCTCTAAGAATACAATCTAAGGCAAGAGACCTCTTAAAAACACATTATTCCTGGAGCCAGACAACAATGCATTGAGGAGATGAGAAACCAAAAGACACTGTTAGCTCCTGTATGAAAATTCTAAAGAAAATTTTTATCACTTCATGAAATTCAGGAGAATAATAGTCATGAATAAAGTATCATAGAATAGTTCAGGTTGGAAGGGACCGTCAAGATCATCTAGTTCCAACCCCCCTGCCATGGACAGGGACAACTCCCACCAGACCAGGTTGCTCATTGCCTCATCCAGCCTGGCCTTAAACACCTCCAGGGATTGAGGGGGTATCCACAACCTCTCTGGACAACCTCTTCCAGTGTCTCACCACCCTCGTAGCGAAGAACTTCTTTCTTCTCTCCAGCCTCTATCTCCCATCTTCTAATTTGCACCCATTACTCAGGTACTTAAGTGGTAATCCCTTTATTCTACTAGTAAGGAGTCACTTGCCTTAGTCTAAACTTAAATATAGTGTAAACTTGAGTGAAAACATTTAAAAATCACATTTTCACCTCTCATGGGAATAGGTGATCACTAGAAATACATACTTTGCTTAAAACAATAAAGCCCTTCAGAGAAGCAATATGTATTGCTCTGAAAATAAGGAATCACACAATATCAAGGATTAGAGTGGACCTAGAGAGTTCATCTAGTCCAATCCCCCTGCTGGAGCAGGAACATCCAGATCAGGTCCCACAGGAAGGCATCCAGGTGGGGTTTGAATGTCTCCAGAGAAGGAGACCCCACACCCTCTCTGGGCAGCCGGTGCCACTCTTCTCTCACCCTCACTCTGATGAAGTTTCTTCTCCTGCTTCTGTGGAGCCTCCTGTGTTCCAGCTTGCACCCATTGCCCCTTGTCCTGTCATTGAAGGTCACTGAGAAGAACCTGGCTCCATCTTCCTGACACTCACCCTTTCCATATTTCTAAACATGAATGAGGTCACCCCTCACTTCTCCAAGCTGAAGAGACCCAGCTCCCTCAGCCTTTCCTCAGAAGAGAGATGCTCCAACCCCTTCATCATCTCTGTGTCTCTCTGCTGGACCCTCTCCCTCCATGTCCTTCTTCGTCTGAGGGCCCCACACTTGGACACAAAGCAAAACTGGACACACCTAGAGCAAAATGCCCCAAAACTGATATTACGCTTGATGACATCACTGCCTGTAGCAGAACACATCCTGGAGAAGCCCCGTAAAACCACTGAGTGTGTGTTTGAGCTCTGCAGTTGCAGGGCTAAGAAAATAAGCTGTCCTGAATTAAGTACATGGTGATAAAAGCTGCAGTAAATTTACCTTTCATGCAGAACATGAACATGACCCTTCAAAGGCATAGTGGAAACGAGATGTATTTATTTCAGTGAAAACTAAAGACCATCTTTGCACACCTTCGAGTGTTTATAATGAAAATAGAGCTGCCTGTCTCAGAATGAGCTCTTGACCTGACTAAGCAGAAAAACTGGGGGTTTTTTCAAGCTAGGAAAGAGCCAAGTGACTAAAAATCAAGTGAAAACATACAGAGACTTCTTCTCATCACTTTGGCCCACCCCATAGTGAGGTCCAAGGGCCTTCTTCCTTCCTTCTGCTGGTGGATCTCTCTTTTTCCTGAGACCCAAATTCTGCTTTAAGGAAAAGGCTAAAAAGCAGAATCCCCCAACAGCACCCTCCTCAGCATCCTTCTGCCCAATGGCTTGGAATAAAACTCTCTTTTAGACAAATGTCCATTTTGCTTTATTAATTTAAACAGAGAATTTAGAGACAAAGCCCATCAAACATTAGATAAGCATTTTAAGTTAATGGAGCATGGAGTCCTATCTCCCCCCCCAAATTTCATATTATGTCCTATTTTCATAGCAACATCAATTATTAATATGTATACTTTTGCTGACAGAGGAGAGCACTACAAATGTGAGTTTCGTTATCCAGTTCTGGGTCATTAACTGTGAAAAGCTTGTAAATATAATGGTTTATTCACATGGGAAGCCTTCATTAAGATGCATTATTTTTACAAGGGATGTGTGCAAGCCTCGCATTCCCGAGTTCACTCTCTCCAGCTAATATTTGTAATTTGTTTCTAAATGAGCTGCTCTTCACAGGGCGAGTTAACGAATTTGAATTTCACATGGCCAGAGAGATTTCTTCATGATGGGGAAAAAAAAAGCTTCTTTCCCCCCGTCCCCCAGGGAAAAGCTATTTATTAGTGTCTTGCAGGAGAATGCCTCCTTCTGATTCAGCAGCAGAAACATTAAGGGGTGCTGAGAGAAGAAATAAATTGGCTTTTGTCTTCCTTAATGTGCAGCATGAAGTGGGGAGGGCTATAAAAGCAGCACTCACCATATTGTCTCCATGTTCTGAGCTCAAGAATAAGCTTGTGGATGTGCAGAAAGGGGATCTGCGATCCTAGAAGGCACAGACAGGTCAAAGGTGTTTCTGCTGGAGATGTTTGAAACCAACCTCTCTGTCTCAGCAACCTTTCTGCTGCTTTACTGTTTGTTTTCTCCTCTGACCAAAGCTTTTTCAGACCTAATTTGTCATCAAGACTACTCCTTGACAACACAAGCTCCACCTGGGCTGTCAGATAGAAGTATTAATCATTCTTAATCTGTTTGAAGAGTGCTTGAACATGAGTACTGCAGGCTGGGAGAGTTGGGATTGTTCAGCCTGGAGAAGAGAAGGCTCCAGGGAGACCTTCTAGTGACCTCCCTTCAGTAGCTGAAGGGGCTCCAAGAAAGCTGGGGAGGGGCTGTTTGTCAGGACATGGAGCCATAGGATGATGGGTGATGCCTTCAAGAGCAGCACCTACAAGGGGCATTGATTTGGTGATAAAGCAGAGAAATCTGAAATATCAGTGCTTAGCAGTGCTTTGAAACTAGAGCAGGGCAGGGTTAGATGAGACATGAGGAAGAAGTTCTTCACCATGAGGGTGGGGAGACACTGGAAGAGAGGTGGTGATGGCCCCATCAAGTCTTGGAGACATCCAAGGCCAGGCTTGCTGAGGCTCTGAGCAGCCTCATCTACTGTAGGATGTCCCTGTCACTGTACTAGATGCCCTTTAGAAGTCCCTTCCAAATTAACATATTCCATAAGATCCCTGGTTTTGTAGTTGCCTCCTTGCTCTAAAGACAGGCTAGAACAGCTTGAACTGAGAAGCTGGAGTGGTTCAGGTTGACATACTTCAAGGGTGACATTTTGGGTCATGCATTAGGGAGGAGAAGACCAGCAGCCAGCTTGCAAAACCTCACTGTGCTCTTTCCATAGAATCATCGGGCTGGAAGGGACCTTCCAAGGGCTCCTAGTCTCACCTCCTGCAGTGACCGGGACACCCTGCACTAGATGAGGTTGCTCAGAGCCTCAGCAAGCCTGACCTTAAATATCTCCTGGAAATGTTCTCAATGATAACCTCAGCCAGTCCCCTTTGCACAGCACCAGTTGCAGACTGGGGGAAGGCAGTGAATGGCTTTCCTGAGCAGGACCCCCTCTTTGCTTACTTTGGATATCCCACAATCCCTGCTGGGTACTTTGGGAAACCAAATTGCTTGGCACTTGTCGGTGATTTTTGGAACCTGGTAGAAGCTTGAAGAAAAAACCCCACTGAATGACAGGTGTCAATTAGGATCTGGCCAAACCTTTAATCCCAGTTTGTTTCCTCTTTGTGAGAGACCTCTGGAATCAGGACTTGAAGCATGTTAGAAAATACATCACCACAGCCAGGAGAACATCTGACTAAATTCACAAAAGGTGCTGTTTTAAGCACAATTTGTATTTTTTAATACATATTCTGAAGATGGAATGGCTGAGCAGAACAACTCCAGCCCTTTTTCATCCAAGCCAACAGCTTTTCTTCACAGTTGCTGCCATCTACATGTCACATAATCAATTTTTAAAACATCACAAAGAACAGATTGTCCAATTTTCCTCCTTTCCCCCTCCCCCCCAATTTTTAAATTTGACAAACTCCAGCAGATCAAGAATGATTAATATTTCCCAAGAATATGGAAAATATTCTAGAATTGGGCTAGACCAAAGCTGACTTGGTGGGAGTTCATTTTTAAAACCTATTTTACGAGGTAGTAGCAGTAGCTCCTAAAACACTGGGAACATCTTAACTTTATCAACCATTACAAGCTGAAAAAAAAAAAAAGCTAAGCTTCAGACCACCCACACTGAGGCCATTTTTCATGCTTCTGTATTTGCATACCAGAAAAACTTTCTTTTTTTTAAAAAATTCTCTGTCTCTCTTAAAATCACATGTGGAAAATCAATCACCACGCAGAAATGATTCTTACTTCTGGCTCAAAGTCCCTTCTCACCATGGTTATCAAATCATGGGAAAGTCAGGGAGCTCTGATTTTTATTACACTCTTTGGGGGGGGGTGTTTATTCTATTTTTTTTTTCTTTTTAATTTTATTCTTTTTTTTTTGGGGTTGTTGTTTCTCAAGGGAAGTCGATTTCCTAAAGGAATAGGAGCAGCTGCAACAAAATACCAGGAAACTGCTGAGCTAGTGGCACGTATAAAAATTGAAGGGAACAAATTAAAAACAATACCATTTGATTAAGAAGTACCAATGGGAAGTCCAAACATTTGAAAATTCAATTAAAAAAATATATATACATGTCTCCATTACCCTTCTGACATGGATAAAGTTGGCATTGGCAGAACAGCAGCATTCTCACCTGTCTCATTGAGTTGTTTTTCTACTTTGCAATGTTGTTAATTAATATTAAAACACTAACAATAGACCATTGTGTGCAATCAGACACTTTTTCTGAGCACAAAGTTTGGTTGGCTGTTGGGTTTTTATTGTTTGGTTGGGTTTTTTTCCCCTGGCTTCCTGCAAATAAATTAAGGCTTAAGCTTGGATTCACTGTCAACCTGGCATTCCAGATTGTATTAAAGTTTCTTTTAACTCTTACCTTTTTCTTTTCTTCTCTTCTTGTTTTCAGAACCTGCCTCCTCACTTATGGGCAACAAGTGTTTCCCAGATACATCCTGGGCAAATAAATGGCCTCCAAGGTGAAGTCCAGACATCACAAGAGGATGTATCCATCAAGGACAAGCTGAGAGAAACAGAAGGGTTTGATGTCAAGGAAACTCTCCAGCATCAGATTGGGCAGTGTCTCATTGAGTGCAGGTGAGCAGAAACAAGCACTTGCCCCTCAATGAATCCATGTGCTCCCAGAGAGCCTGGTTTTGCAGTTCTTATGAATTTACAAAATCCATTTTCCAGTGGTGATCCCAGTTTCATCTGCAAAATTGAGTTCCTGAGAAGCAGAACCCTGGAGGGATTTAAATGCTGAGCAGATACAGAGCTTAGAGATATGTTTTAGGGCTGGTTCTTTTCAGAGTTGGGGTGGTGGTAGGTGAAAGGTCCCTTCCAGCCTGGGCCATTCTCTAATTCCTAAAACCAGAGTAAAACATCCCTCTACTTTGAGGCCTATAGGGCTCAGGGATGCACCTTGTCTGCAGAACCATGTCCACAGCCATTAAAGTGGAGACACATTCAGATTGTGTGTTACTTTGAGGGCCAGCTTTGTAATGATAAAAATTATAAAATTAAAGTTTAGAAATGTTTTTTTCCCCCTGAATGCCTAAGTTTTAAAAAGAGAACACAATCTTCCATGACATAGTAGTATAATTATTTTGTATAGCAAATGACATCACTGCTCCTGCAACCCAGGTCCATGAATCTGAAGCATTTGAGGCCTGACCTTCAAGACACTCCCCTAAATGTGACTTGAATTAGGCTTGATCCCACTAAAACCTGATGTCTCAGCACCGTTGAGCACATACTTGGGAGGTTTTTAACATGAATGCTGACATCTGTAGTTCTTCCTCTCAGGAAGTTTGCTTTAGCTGAAGGAGTTCTGAGATTAGCAATTTTAATATGGCAACACTGTAAAGCCTTGTGCTAAGGAATATGGGCTGGGGGTTTTTTTATGGTCTAGGTGATTTTTTTCCCCAGGATTTATGGAGTTTGTATGTAAAAGTAAAACATGAAGCAGTGCTCCAAAGTTGGATTTAACAGCAAGGTTGGAGCTGCTCTGCATAGAACTGCCTCATACCCTCTGCCACAATCTCTCTCTTTCTTTTACTTTTACCTCCTCTCAACACTCCAGGTTCTGATGTGTTTTTACCCCATCTATCCCTCCTTCAGAATAAACCCCTGCTTTTCCAAACCTCACTTATTACAAATCAATTCCACCCTTCCCTAAATCAACCCCATTCCTCCAGCCCAGGCTGCACACTCCTTGAGCTGCCATTTCCTGCCTCTCTCCCCACAGCTCCCAGCCTGTTCTGAGGTACAGAAAGATCTTGTTTCCTTTGCTTAATATTACTCATTTAACACTAATTCTCCAACATGGGTCAGTCGTGTCCAATTAACTCAGCTCTGGAGCTTGAGGAGAAGGAGCTGAAATACTTCATGAACCCATAATGTCGTTTCTTTAGGAGATTAGCAGGGAACAGTCAATTTCCTGGAGAATAAGGCTGAGCTATAAACCTCTTTCAAAGGCAGTTAGGAGAAATTATTAAAAGTAAAATGCATTCCATGGAGAGTCTTAAAAGCAGAGCCAGCTGAGAGCTCCACCAATCCAGAGGATCATTTGAAGGAACCGAATCTGTGGCTCCATCAAGGGAGCTGGAGAAGAAATGGTGAAAATGAGCAGTTCATCAAAACTCATCCTCCTAATGTACAAGCAACCCTGGTCTCACATGTCTACAAAACCCTCTGAAGACATGAGGTTGAGGAGCAGAAGTGCTGAGATGACTAATTCTGTTGCCCTTACAAGTGAAATGGGACTGGGTTGGTGCATTTATATCCAAGATGTGCCAGCTATAAGTGAGATTTCAAGACTACAGGCAGACATCATCAGTATTCCAGCATTTAAATGTGTCATTAAGCAAATTTAAGGATTTCTTTAGCTAACCTTTCAATTCCTGGGCCTGGACTAGTCAGTCCAGTAGCACTGAACCTCATCTTGACGTGAAAATTAACAAATGTTAAAGCAGAACTAGGGGGATTCGTGTCCTTGTGTCCTGCTCTACAGCAGCTAAACCTAAAATATCAAGTTTTACAGTAATTATTGCCCACCAGGATGTGTTTTGGTTCTCCACTATGCCAGTCTACAAGATGAACAGCTGAACAGAGCTGATCAATTATTCTTTAACTAGGTTTTTTGGCAGAGTTTACTGTTTTCCATAGTCCATTAAATAAACAGATAGCTAAAGGGGAACAAGGATGCTTTGGAATAATTCTGCTGCATCTACCAAAAGAAAACACAAACCCAAACTTCTATATTTTACCCTTCAACTGGAAGAGGATGTGATGGGAAATACAATTAGCAGGGGGATGAGATTACAAAAAGCAGCAGCCTTTGTATAAAAATTTCTCCACTTGTAGGGAGTGCTAGAAGGCTCAAGGGGGACCTCAGAGTATCTTCTCAATACCTGAAGAGGGCTACAGAAAGGCTGGGATAGGACTTTTTAATAGGGTCCAGGATGGCAGGACTAGGAGGAATGGATGCAAATTAGAAGAGGGGAGATTGAGGCTGGAGAGAAGAAAGAAGTTCTTAGTTGTGAGGGTGGTGAGACATTGATAGAGGTTGCCCAGGGAGGTTGTCAATCCCTGGAGGTGTTTAAGGCCAGGCTGGATGAGTCATTGAGCATCCTGGTGTAGTGGGAGGTGTCCCTGCCCATGGCAGGGGGGTTGGAACTAGATGATCTTTCAACCCAAACTATTCTGTGATTCTAGATGTTTACTACTTTCTTTGATCAAATGAACAGGCAGAGGCTCAGTCAGTTCAAAAGCTGAAGCAGCTTCTTATCAAAACAGGTTCAAAAAAAAAAGCAAAATAAAGCAAATCAAAAGGAAGAGATGAAATGAAAACCTATCAGTCGCTTACAGTAATCCCACAGAAGACAAAGTATTTTTGATTTAATACTGAGCATTTCACAGCCTCCCCATTTCTACTTCTCTTCATCTGTGCTGAATTCTGCAGAGCTCCTCTTATTTTGCCTTGCAAATTGTTCATACAGAGCTTTCTGGATTTCTTATTTTGCACTGCACTAGAAAATAAAGACAATTTTTTTAGAAAACAAAAACATTTAAAAAGCATCATGCAGCAGATACCTACAAGCCTCCCTTTCTTTTTTCCCCCTACGATTCTGTAGTTAATCAAGCACAAACTTTTCAAACTTAACAGTTGCTGAGATTAGAGACATCTGAGGCCGGATTTTAATGGCGTGACTCCCACAGATTCTAACCATTATATGAACATCATATTAAAAATATAGGAGTTGCTTGGCTGGGGGCTGCCTTTCCACATAATGTACAATTCCAGGCCTCTAATTTGCTCTTTTTCTTCTAATTTCACATGAAGATATTGTCATATTATTGTCATATGGAAAATAATGCCATAATCAATCACCAAGTTGGAAAGGGACCTTTCGGGTTGAGTCCAGCCATCAATCCAACTCTGACAAACCTCGTTCCTGGACAGTGACATAAAATCCTTGACCTTAACATTAGGGGTCTGCTTCTCAGCATCTTCTCTCTCCTCTCTAACTACTGCACATGCCAACAGCTCCCAAAATTATAGAATGGTTTGGGTTGGAAGGGACCTTCAAGATCATCTAATTCCAGCCCCCCCTCCACCATGGGCAGGGATGCCTCCCACTACACCAGGTTGCTCAATGCCTCATCCAGCCTGGCCTTAAACACCTCCAGGGATTGAGGGAGCATCCACAACCTCTCTGGGCAACCTCTTCCAGTGTCTCACCACCCTCACAGGAGAGAAATTCTTTCCTCTCTCCAGCTTAAATCTCCCCTCTTCCAATTTGCATCCATTCCTCCTAGTCCTGCCATCCTGGACCCTATTCAAAAGTCTTTCTTTAGTCCCCTTCCTTCAGGTATTGAGAAGCTACTATGAGTTCTCCCCTGAGCCTTCTTCAGGCTGTACAACCCCAACTCCTTCATCCTGTCCTCATAAGGGTCATACCTAAAAATGTATTTTTAAGAAGGGGTGGGGATAAAAGGAGAGCAGGATCCCCCCTTACTACAGAGAAAAACATCGTAGGATCTTTGTCTGCCACAAGTCTTCTCTGATGGAAATCAATAGGAAGGATGAGAAATCAAGATGAGGCTTTTATTGCCTCCAGAATCACAGGGGAGAGTCTAATACAGAGGCTTTACTGTAATGTATCTCGTGCCCTCTAGCTGTAACAAATTAGGCTGTGAATTTCTCTGAGGATTTATACTCTGCTGCTGCCTGCTCCAGGGAGCATTTCATCAGTGGCATCACTGACCTGCTAACAGGGGGACCTCAGTAATAGCAGCTTTTATGGACCTTCTGCCTTATTCCCACAGATTTGGGGATTGCTTTTTCTGGAGGGAGGAGGAGGAAGAAGAGGAGGGGGTAAATGCGCTTTTTCATAATAGGTTTACACTTTACTGATTAGCTGTGAATGATCTCAGCCTGCTGCCTTCAAGTAGGGAAAAAAAAAACTGGCTGAGATTTGTGGTGAGGCTGAAAAAGCAGAGTGGGAGGGGGCGAGGGGTGGTTTCTGAGCCTTTATTTGTTCATTTGGTAACATTTGTGACAGCCAGCCCGGGCTTTGATGCAAAGGAAAAGGAGAAAGAAATAGGAAGTGATGGTGTTGTGTTTCCCTTTTTCACAAGGCTGTTTTGTGGAGCCCAATTTGCAGCCTGTTCCTGAGGCTCCCAAGCTGGGAGGGGGTGGGGAAAGAGGAGGCAGGAGGAAGATGAATTGAGAGACACAAAAACAGAGAGAGGTTTTGAGCTGAAACTCCACAGAATAGGGAAAGTATTCATTTGTGTCCAGCACTGCCCATATTCCATTTCACACTCTCTTACACACCACTTTTCCTCAAGTTAATGTTAACATGTGTGAAAGCTGCCAGGTCATCCATCAGCCACTGAAGTTGTGCCAACAGGACAGAGATAGATGATACCTCAGCAGCACCCCTCTCCAATATCTCCTTGGCTCTGCTTTGCAGGAATTCTTGCTTTAGGTCCATCCAGGCTCTTGTTTTTCAATGTTTTTAAAGGATTTTTCAATCTTGTCTCACTCATTATACATACCCTCACATCATCAGAAGTGCTTTCAAAGTAACAAGGGAATTTTTAGCTTGGACAAGGAGAGACTGAGGGGTGACCTCATTCATATTTTTAAATATGGAAAGGGTGAGTGTCAGGAATATTGTGTCCAGTTGTGGGGCCCTCAGTTGAAGAAGGACAGGGAACTGCTGGAGGGAGTCCAGCAGAGACACAGAGATGATGAAGGGATTGGAGCATCTTCCGAGGAAAGGCTGAGGGAGCTGGGTCTCCTTAACTTGGAGACTGAGGGGTGACCTCATTAAAGTTTATAAATATGGAAAGGCTGAGCATCAGGAGGATGGAGTCAGGCTCTTCACAGTGACCTCCAATGATAGGACAAGGGACAATGAGTACAAGAGAAGGAACACAGGAGGTTCCACAGAAATTGGAGAAGCAACTTTGTGGGTGAGGGTGAGATAAGAGTGGCACAGGCTGCCCAGAGAAGGTGTGGGTTCTCCTTCTCTGGAGACATTCAAACCCCACCTGGATGCCTTCCTGTGGGACCTGATGTGGATGTTCCTGCTCCAGCAGGGGGATGGGACTAGATGATTTCTTGGTGTCCCTTCCAATCCCCGATATCTTGTGATCCTGTGATCTCTACATGATATGGCAACAGTTCCCAGAACAGCTTATGGGAAAATTGCTTAATCCCCAGTTGTAGTGCTGTGAAAGAGCAAGCTCCAGACTGGAAATCCTTGAAACAACAACAAGCCAGCATGGCAGAGGTTGGAAGGGTCCTTGGGAGAGCATCCAGAGCCAGATCACTCAGAGCAGATCACACAGGTGGGTTTGGGATGTCTCCAGAGATGGGACCTCCACTCTCCGCTCTGGGCAGCCTGTGCCAGTGCTGTGACACCCTCAGAAGTAAGAAGCTCCTTCCTATACTCAAGTTTGTGCCCATTCCCTCCTGTCTTGGCATCACCAGTCCCTTAATCACAGTCCTTTTTCCATATGACTCCCCCTTACTCTGGAAAATGCATTCCCTTCTTCCCTGCCACCCCTGTTAGGGAATTTCTCCTGGGAGAGCCTCCCAAAAAATGCCCCTCCAGTCTCTGCTACTTTATATTCAGCAGAGAATGGTCCACAGAAACCATTTCTAGAGGGTGATGAT
>VZTY01007542.1:0-14970 GCA_013400935.1 Turnix velox
TGTCCCCAAGGAGGAGCTCAGTGGATCTATTTCTGCAGATGATGTGCAGAGCAAACCTGCTCTCTTTGGATTTGCTCTGAGTGTTTAAAAATTGGACTGTAGGCATTGGAATGATCAGAGTTTGATTCCTGATAATGCCAGGTTTCTCTTTAGTGCCCTGAAATCTCTGAAATTATTACTTATTTTATGAAGAAGGACTTGGGCAGTCTGTCAGTGTCCATCTTTCTTGTCCTGAGCTTGCAAAGACAAGACAGAACATTTTCCAGGACATCACCCTGTCTGTTTCTTTATTCTGTTTGCTGGGATTGCTGCCATCTGTATTCCCCTTTTTTTCATGCTGCTCCAGGATTCAAGAGATTTATTTCCTAGGTGCTATTTTTAGCACTGACACTGTAGTTAAGCCAATCAAGCCCTGCAGTGATGCCTCTCACTGGGTGGCTCCAAGGAGCAGCTGGCTGGCATCAGGTGAGCTGGTTTATGCCACACACAAGGCTCTGCTGGCCCTCTGGCTACTTGAGCTTCATCTGGGAAGCACCAAGACTGGAAAATGCATTTTGCTTTCACGTGGCCAAGTCCAGTAGAACCTGGTCCTTTTCTGTGTACATCTGGTCAGCCCCAGCCTACTAAAGTCAAGAAGAGTTGTCACAGCAGGGACCTAGCATTTAACTCCTGCTTTAGATGAGAAAATACTGTAGTTTTTCAAACTGTTTTATTTTCTTCAGCCTTTGCTACTTGTGCTGTATTTGCTCCCAAAACAGAGCACTTGTGGCTCTCTCCCACTAAAACCTTGTCCAAGGAGGAGAAAACAGAGAGTGGTTACTGAAGTTTCTAGTGTGCTTGCTCCAGGCACAGGGTGCTCAAGGACAGGGCTCCTGGGGATACAACAAGAGCATAAATGTGAGATCTCCTTGCTGTAGACTCTGCCCTGGGTGTAGCTGTCAAGAGATCTTTTGAATGTGTAATATATTTTGCTCTAAGACAGTGTTTTGAGACATAGAAATGCAGAGGCTTCCCTCTCTCTCTAAGAAGGTGGTGTGGTAATCCAGTCCCTGATTTTAAGTTTTGAAAAGTGCCCCTGGAAGCTGGCACAATGCCTATCTATCTAAATTAAACACTTCATGTCATGTATCTCCCAGCTGCAATATTAGACAGAAATCTGAAACCAAGCTATTGGCCTGGAGGACTTTAGAGGAGACAATTCAGATCTGGCAAACTTGCTGGTACTACATAAATGCTGAGAGAAAAAAATCCCATAAACTTCCTTTTGGAGTTTCAGAATCCAGGCTGCCATTCAAGGGCTAGTTTTAAAGACTTAAGTAAAATCCTATATCTCTTGACTTGCAAACTGTATAGTATTTACTCTGGTAATATTTTTTGAAACTTGGGATTAGCTCTCCATTCAAACATCCCAGCTAGAGAGAGCCTGGAGGGCATATTGGGGAGGATGCAGATGATGTTGGCCTTAAAAACAGGTGGCATGTGTTGGGGTCTGAGGCAGCAGGATGGCTCCATGACATATTTCTTACCCACAGCTTAGACACGCTGGATTGGATTCCCTCTGACACGTAAAGCCCTTTTCCATAGCTCTGGCAGCACTAATCTCTTCCTAAAACCCTCCTGTGCTGTAATGCTGACCAAAACCTTGGAGTTTTGCATGGAAACAGTCTGTGGTATTCTGCAGCATCCCCTCTTTACCTTCCTGTCTCCCTTTTTGGTATCTTCTACACCGGTACATCTTTTGGAGGAGGGTGGTGTCTCAAACAGGTTTTTTTAGGGAAAAAAGTGCCATGTGGGCAGTTGTATGTGAGTCCCTTCTTGCTTGTCAGCTTCAGAGATGTAAACCTGGAAGACAGAATCATAGAATAGTTTGGGTTGGCAGGGACCTTAAAGATCATCGAGTTCCAACCCCCCTGCCATAGGCAGGGACACCTCCCACTACATCAGGCTGCTCAGTGCCTTGTCCAGCCTGGTCTTGAACACCTCCAGAGAGGGGGCATCCACAACCTCTCTGGGCAACCTGTTCCAGTGCTTCACCACCCTCATTGTAAAGAATTTCTTTCTTATGTCAAGTCTAAATCTACCCCCTTCCAATTTACATCCATTGTTTCTAGTCCTCCCATCCCATATCATATTAAAAATTCCTTCCCCTGCCTTTCTGTAGGACCCCCTCAGATGCAAAAAGTTCATGCAGGCTTCATGGCTGGGCAACCTGGCACTGCTCCTAGACAGGGGACAGCCACATTGCAATCTTTACCATCTTTTTAGCAAGCAGACAGTCCACATAGGAAGAACAAATTAGTGATGGTTCAGTTGTGTTGTACCTTCTTGCATGCAGGAAGCTAGATGGAGGCAGAGCAGTCTGTGGGAATCAGGCTCCTACAGCTCACTCTGTGTAGGGGCCAGCTGGGTGACATGTGATAGAGAGCTGTGACGTGTACCAGTAATCCTGACATGGAAGTGGGTAATAAAAGTCTTTAATGTACTTTAAAAGCCTGTTTGTAGCACTGAGGCAAGACAAAATGGTCTTGTCTGAAATCAGAATCGGGCTGGTTAGATTTTTGAGATGCTGCCTTGCAAATGGCTCTCTCAATTTATTTCTGTGCTCATTTACTAATTACTCAGCTCAGTTTGCTGCAGCTCATGAGCCCAAACCCACTTGTAGAAGGCAGGTTCTGCAGAAGACCCTTAAATGAAACCCAGTTTGGTACCTGCCCATCAAGGAAAGAGACATTACCTGAGCAAGGGGGATGTTTTCCTGTCACTATAGAATTCAAATTTAGCTTCTGCCGCTGTAGGCAACGTGGCATTAAAAGAAGGAGATTAAGTTATTAAACTGAGCTGCTTTAATCATCCAGTTCGGGGAAATCCATTGCTACAGGAGACCTGAGGATTAATGTATTTTTACCACAAAGCCAATACATCTATTCCCATCAGTTAGCTCCTGCTCACTCGTGCATATGAAACTTCATTCTCTGGGTTTGCACTCAATAGTATGGGACCCAATGGAGTTTTATTTGGAGATTGACCCTGTTACCTTGAACCTCATCATTCTGGTAGCTAGCTATGTTATTTTGCTTCTGGTTTTCCTGATCTCCTGCGTGCTCTATGACTGCAGGGGGAAGGATCCCAGCAAAGAATATGCTCCTGAGGTCCCTGCAGACACCCAGCCTCCCATCAGGCTGGTGGTGATGCAGCAGGGCTCCCCCGGCACCCGCTGGGCAAAGGGACTTGTCTCTGCCTACGAAAACTCCTCTGACCTGCCAGGGAAAAGGACTACTGTTGTGTAAGGGGACTCTGGTTTCTGCCGACCTGCCTGCCTCCTCTGCTATGTTTACTCTCCGTTTGCAAAAGGATAAAGCATTCACAAGGTAAGCTGAGATGCTGATTTATTTGATACAGTGCCATTGCCAAGGGGGTCATTTTATGTTCAGCTCTGTTTTTGCTTTGATAGGGGCTTGCAGCACTGCCTGCCATCCATAAAGACACTCATTTCCATTCACACTGCTGCTGCTGTCAGAAGCAGTGACGCTGAGATCCACTCAGCCAACAAAGCAGGGCCTTGGTTTAATCTTGAGTGTGCCTGGTCCTGTTATTTTTTGCAGGAACACAGTGCTTTTCAAAGCATCCCACCACTGATGGGCTGAGCTGTGCTGCTCTGCAGCCTCGGCACATCCTTCTCAGGCAGCAGAGCTCAAATGACCTTGGGAGGCTGTTTATCTCCTCATTGAGAAAAGAAACGCTAAGGATTTTAAAAGGATAGACACAGTGGCTTTCTGATAGAAGCCAGCTGCTGCCCCCATCAGAATTTAATACTTTCCATGTTGTCTGTAAGCTCCCCAGAGGGCACTGCCAAGCCAGCCTGGGGGCTTATTTCCCATAGGTAGAACATGAGCTTTGCTCTTACAGGGCAGAGTAGCCCTTGCCCTGCACAAATCCCCAGACAGGATACAATATGCTTCCTGGAAAAGCTGGGTACAGTGCCTCCTGCCCAAGGGAAGGTGTGAACTAGGGCAAATTTACCAGTAATGCAATGGAGTGAGTCATTGCTGCCATCTGCCCCACTGAGACAGGAATTTCTGACCCTGTGCAGCAGGCATGTCCTGTGTCCTGCCTTGTGTGTCCTGGTATTAGCGTGCATCTTCAGGAGTCTGACCCTGTGTCCTGGCTTTAGAGTGCATCTCCATGAGTCTGACCCTGCTTCTAGCCCCAAGCCTTCCTTCAGCTCTGTCATGTTCCAGCAGGGCCACGTGAAAGTTACTGCATCTCCAGTAAATCAAACATTGTGTGCATCAGCTCCTCTTATCCCTTCCCACAGTTTGGGAGCTGTAAGCTGACAAGTTTCTGGCTGACAAGTTGCTTCTGCAGTCCCACAGAAAGCTTTAGTAAACACTGAGAGATTTATTACCTGTCTATGGCAGGTGTCATGGATGACTCACTGGCTGCAGTGGTGCTAATGCCTTTGGGACAGGCATTTTAAATACTTCCAGAAAGAAACTGCAGAAAACAAACTGCAGTTGAATAAAGCTGTTGGCTGGGCTGTATGGTTTGTGCTCTGCCTGGGGAGTAACAGCCTGCCTGTGCTACAGCCTCAGATTTAGACATCAGCCAGCAGAGCATCCTGGCACTGGCAAAGAAATCTTAAAATAACAGATTATCTTTACATTTATCTGGTTATGAAAAGCAGAAAATTGTTATGGTTTTCCTTAAGGGTGGACCTGGTTTTGTTTTCAAGCTGCCCTTTGCAGTAGCCCTGTGTGTTACAGCTACTCCTGGTTTAGAAGTCAAGCAGAATTGGAAGGAAGGCTCTTGAGAGTAAATCTACAGTGTGATGAAACTGATAATAAATCAGAAGTTGGTGGCATGATCCTCTGCCACCTATTGCACTGAAAAAATTATGTTGAATTTCTTGTTTTGGTTATTTAGCTCTGAAAATATGCAATTGGTGAACTGCTTTGGCAAAACTTAGCAATGAGGAAGCTGCTGGTATGTTCTGGCCACTGTCACCCACACAGCCTGGTGTTATCTTTCCTTGGGCTTTCTTATCTGCCTTACCTCCAGCTTGTAAGCACTTTAAACCTCTCTGTGTGTTCATATATCATATAACATGCTAGCAATCTTCTCTGTGATAAAGGATCCTTGGTGTTAGGGAACAGAAATAATGATCTTTGCAAAGAAGAGTTTTGGAATGCGACCAAGAGTGTGGCACAGCTCTTTGTTGATAAAATGCCACAGTGCCATCAAAAACCTCTGTGGTTCTTTGACACAGGTCAGGCAAATATTGTATACCATGATACATCTGCTGTGTCTCTGCCACCCTGCTTGTTTGTACAAGTAACACGTGTGGACTTGCAAGGTTACATTATTAAACACCTTTGCTGACATTTTCCAGCTCTAAACCTTTTGTGTGCACCAACCACAGATGATTTTGGTGAGGGCAAGTTTTCTTGCTTTGGTTTTATGAACTGAGGCCATACAGCAGAAGGAGGTGGCAGGCAGGAAGCTGTTCCTGGGCCACGTGGCTCACTTCTGAGGAAACTTTTCAGTTGTGATAGAGCTGATGGACTCTGCCACCAGGGGGGAAAGCAACAAATAAGGCCTTCCTCCTGATATTATTTCTAAGCCATGGGTAAAACAGCCTTACAAAAAATGAGACTAAAGCAAATCAGGTCTTTGCTTTTAATTTAATTCCCAATGGGAATTAAATGGCTTTTTTAGCTTTGCCTGTGCTAGAATGATAGTGTTAAAGCTGTGAGATTGCCCCTGGGTACCCACAAAGAATTTGGAGTGATCACATGATTTTTTTTCTGCTCTTTTAACTTCTGCATTGAGATCTCTCTCTCAGATGTTTGTTCAGTTCATGATGAGGACACTACAAAACTGGCATGGAGGGGGATGCACTGGAATTTCACTCCATGAACAAACCCTGGTAGTTTTAAAGAAAGCATTTAAATATATGCTAAAAAAAATGAGCAGAGTGGGTGGAGCAGAGAAGTTGATGAACAACTATGGTAAATCTGGGAAAACCATGGACATAAATGCTTAAGATACTTTCTCTGGGTGAGCTGTGGTAATCGTGGTGTCTGATGATCTGTAGCCCTGTGGTCTGAAGGGAACTGAGTGGTGGTGGAAGGATTTATTGCTGTTCTGCAGGAAGCAGAGATTCAGTCAGCACTGGCTTGCTTTCAGTTGGCTTTGGTGCCCTTTTAAAGTTACATATTATTGCTTCTGTAAAACCTTTACTAAAGGCTTTCACAGAAACAACAGGGGAAAAAAATGGACTTCTAGATTTCTCTAATATTAATTCAAGTCAAACATCATTAAATTAATGGAAAATACATCTTTCATGTGAGCTTGTTCCACTGTAAATATACTGTTTAAGCCTTCAGACTTTTTTTCTTTTTTTAAATCCCTAATAAGCCACTACATAGGAGTAGAGGATTAGTCCAGACAGTCTGACCCATATTCACCAGGGAGAATTCCACCCATGAGGTGAATTTTTTTGAGTTTGAAAAAGGATAAATCTTCTCTTATTTTTTTTTCTTATTAGCACGTTGTTGTTAATGTGTAAATGCTCACCCTTTGACTGTGTTACTTACAGAGGCACAGTAATGTGTCCAAGTCAAGCCCCTTGGCTGTAAGAGGGGCTTAAGAAAAGTTTTTAAAGCCTAAAACCATATCAGCTTGTGTTATCAGCTTGTGTAATGCTGGCCCTTGGGTGGGAATGCCAAGAGGTAAGAATTGATATTGGGTGTTTAATTGGAAAACTCTAAAGCTCTCTTTGTGCTTTTACAAGGCAAAGCATTGATCTAATCCCCTCCGGACTCTCCCAGGTGCTGAATTTGTCCTGTCATGTAGGGTCTGGATGTTGAAAGCAAATGCATGGATGCTGCTGATGTCCCTCAGGATTCCTCTTTGTACCCAAAATTGCTGCATTTCTGTGGCAGATGAAATAGCATCCAGGGCTGCAGGGAGGATATGCACGTAAGGAAGGTGTGAAGGACAAGAGGTTGTATGCTAGATTCCTGGTGGTTGCTGCTGCCCAGGAGGAAAGCAGGAGGACTCCTGGGGCAGCTGTCAGGACTCAGAGGTAGAGATCTGAGTGACAGAAATCTAAATCTAGTGTTTATAAACAGAGCAGAAAACTATCCATCTGAGAGAAAACCATACTACATATATAAAAAGTGAAAATTGCAATGGCTGCCATCTCCAACTCTGTTCCAACTCCTGATTTTTCTCCGTTCACTCCATCTTTCTCACACATCCTGGTTTCCCTGGAGATGGTGCTGCTCAGTTTCCCTCTCTGATAATGACCCTGTTTGACACTAACCTTTCCAAAAAGGATTTCTACCCTAATGTGACAATTTGGGTGCAGTTTTTGGAGGCAGATCCTTGCCACAAGTCATCCAAAACCAGCATCTAATGGCCCAGCCCAAGCTGTGGATGGATTGCTTTTCACTTTCTTCCCAGATCTGCAGCAGATGCTTTGTGTGGGCAATGAAACCCTGCCCTAGTTTCTCCATCTGTTAATGGCAGTAATAATTGTTATGCAACTGGGGTGCCAGGTTCATTTAATTAATATTTATGAAAGAACATGAGAACCTTTTACAGCCTGAGCTATAGAGATATTGTTAATTATGAATGATTCTATAGTTCTCTTCCTAAATGTAGAAGAGGCTTGGTCATATTGTTTAAGCACCCATATTTCACACTTCTGCAGTACTAAATGTATATTAAGAGTATAATGAATTATACAGCTATTCATTACCCTAAAAATACATTGAACTTAAGTGCTATTGACTTCAGCATGAGCAAAGAAAGCAGGTTTAGCATCTGCCTCCATTTGTATTGATGTGATTGCCCAAATCATCAATATACCTTCATTAGGTACAACTACTTCTATTAAATTAAATGAATGTACAAATTTGGACCAGTTCTGGGTTGTTTACTCAAAAAGAGAATAACTATTTGTTTTCTTTCCAAAGAGGAGGTGGCAGCAGCCCTGGCTTGCTAGAGGTCACTTCACCTGCCTTGAGCCTGAAGGACATGTCCCTGAGCAGAGAGAAGGCATCTGCTGGACTTCCAGCTGGTGACCTGCAGGGCTGAGGTTTGTTCTCTGTGTGGCTCCCAGCAATGTTTCCACTAAATCATTTCTCATCAACCACCGACAGCTCTGCAGCTCCCAGCCCTCCAGGCAAAGCAGGTCTCAGCAGCAGATTGAGGGGTGAACCCAGGGACACTGGAGAGGAAGAAAAGCTTTTCCCTGAGATGGGGAATAGTATTTTCTCACTTGTCAGGATGTTAGCTTTAGAGCAGGTTTACACTGGAACCAGGGTGGCTTAATAATGGGTGGGTGGTTTTATTACTAGCAAAATCTTAGATGTAGACAAGATTACACCAGGAAAAAGTAATTTGACAATAAGCCTTCTTTTTCTTGCTGAAACTGTGTGTACTAACTTGGCAAACAGCCTCTTTAATTAATTGAACCTCTATTTACAGTTGATGGAGAGAGACAGCTTGCAGGCACATGCCACAAGTCTTTTCTAGTGCAGATAAGGCTCTATAAAGCTTCTATACATCTGCAGAATTGAAAATGGGGACAGCTCTTGTGAAGCAGAGTGTTTTGTCCCTGGGGTGTTGAGTAGAAGGCAAATCTTTGGCATCAGGAGGCTCCGTGTTTGTTTTGGGAAGCAGAGTTGGCAGGGAGCCCAATGCTCACTCTGAACATCTGAGGAAAGGGCTGGCTGGAAAGAATTATGGTGTGACGCAGACAGGGGAAAGCCAGGAAATCTGAAGCCAGGACAGAGACTCCCACCTTAACTCCTTCTGGCATGGAAAAAAGATTTGTCAAGTATTAACACTGCATCCTTTAGACACAAATTTGGGAAGCGTGCTGGTGTTTAAGGATTCCTTGGGAGGATGGAGGTTTATTTAGCAATTTGTTGTGGTGGAGGAGAATTGCTTGGATGAGTAGGAGCTGTAAGTGATACTAGACAGAAAGATATGGTTTGTCATTGTCTTCTGCAACTGTCTTGTCCTGGGAGGACACAAGCTGCACTTCAGTTATTAGCTTTATAGAGCTGAAGGGACAAAGGACTCCTTCTCTCCCACTAACTTTGTCTCACCAGCTTTGCAATGTGGCAGGTCCAGGGGATTCCCTCCTCTTGAGACTTTGCATTCTCAGTATTACAAAAGTCCAGCTGCTTCTTGTGGTGACAGTTAAACCACCATTAGGAGGCTGTCAGACACTATCACAGGCTGGTTAATGGGAAACAGTTTTGCAGATGGACTCTCTGCTCTTCCCCTTCGGCAAACAGAAAATGCTTTGCCCGTTTCACCCCCCTTCAGGTTTTATTCCACTGTTTGTTCTGCTGATCTGCAGTGGAAGAGATGATCTCCCAGCCCAGGTTATGGCCCCTGAGAGGAGCTGAGGGCAAAGGAAGGTTCGAGCACTGAGGGGGCTGAAGGGTGTCTGTGAAAGCTTCCCACAAAGGTCCCAGGGGCAGAGCTTCAAAGCTGCTGCCGTTTCCTGTTTTGTTTAACAGCTGCTTGGGAGGAGGCAGTTGTGACTCCGGTTCTCTCTGAACAGGGTAACCTGGAGTAGCAGACCTTGGAGGTGCCAGAATGTTTCCATTTTTTAGAGCAGGCATCAGGGCACGAGAAGGGTGAAGGCTGTGCCTGAGTCACACCAGGCTGAAGCACCTCTTTGTTCCCACATCCAGACAAGTTTTACCTGGCTGGAACAGGTCCAGTTATTTGCTGTGCCCTGTTTTCCAGGCAGGTGCACAGCAGCACTCACCTGCCTCTGTGTAGAGGACACCCTTTGATCTCCAGATACTTCCCACCCTGCACAGGCAGGTCAAATAAAAACTGGATCCTGGCAGCCACCTCCACATGCTTGGAGGCCAAATCCTGCAGGACAAGCATCTGGACCTTGCTGGGGCTGTGGCAATACCTGTCCTGAGTGGGGTCAGGCAAGATGTTTGCTGCCAGAGACACAGCAGAGCAGTGTGTAGAGATGCTGCATGCTAGGGCAGCTCCAGGTCACCACATCCTGTTCAGCACAGGGCTTGAAAGCATTCTCTTGGGTCAGGAGCATTTCACAGCTCTCATTTGATTCTAGTGCAGCCCTGTCAGATTAGTTCAGCTCCTGCAGGACACCAGCTTTTCTGTCTTAGCAGATAAACCTCTGCCAGCCAGATCACATCCATCTTCAACTCTCAGAATAACCCTCCAGAAGGCATTGAGGGCTCAGATAAGCTCTGAGTTGTGAGAGGAACTTTGCTCTTAAAACTTGCAGTGAGCTTTCATGAATTTGACCTGGCATGGGAAAAGGATGTGCCCAAGCTGGATTGGATCTAGGCAAAGCTGTTGTGCTTCAGAGAGAGAAAGAGGTTTTGCAGGTGCAGCCCTGGCTCTGACAAGGAGCATGTGGTGAAGTTATAAAACATTTGGATGTTTTGTCATGGATTTTAAAAAATAGGGACAATTGTATCTCTCCCAATAGAAGATAATATGGAAAAAAAACCAACCAACTATACTGGCTTCTTTGGGTGCTGTACCCATATTAACATAATATCATGCATACACTTGCAGAGACATATGTCTTTGTGCATGTAATTACAGGTTGTTGTATAAAGATTGCAGGTACTTCTCTTTTAACCCCTGGATCACAGCCTCTTGAGTTCAATACAGAAGTCACCCCACTTTGATTCTCATTCTTCACTTCACCTTGGATTGCCCTTTCTCTTCTCCAGAACCTGAAGTTCATTGCATAAAGCAACTGCTGTCCTAAATATCATCTTTTCAAAGAGGAATTTCTAGGATACAGGTCCAGCTCCCTGTCACTTTGTATCTCCCAACAAATTATTGGGTCTTCTCATGCTTCAGTTTTGGATTTATAGAGACCAGACTCTTCTGTCTGGGACTCAGCCTTGAAGCTGGACCAGCCCCAAATCCATCAGGCTGCACTCTGGTGTCCCTTTCCTTGCTGCTGGTGGGAGGTTACTCGAGGTAATTCAGTGGGATTTCAGTGGAAATACCCAGGGGTGACATGAGTGCAAGTGCAATGCAGGAGAGAAGGTCCAAATTTGCATGGGCACAGCCATGATAAATATTTGGCTGCCATGCTTCAGAGCCTCTGTCAAGATGTGATTTGGCTGCTGGATGTGTGAGCCGGGTGTTTCTGCCATTCAGCTCTGGTTTCAGGTTGAGCAGCTCTCTGGCTGTCATTTTTCCTGCTCCCTTCACTGCTCTTCATACAACAGGATCACTAATTGCTCCAGCTAATTAGCTTTTAAAAGACAGAGTTTTGGTCATCTCAGATTTGAGGAAAGCTTTTCTGAGAAGCAAAGGCAGTTAAAATTGTGGACACCCTAAAACCGTGTTGTTTGAGCGTGCACCTGAGAGCACTTGGCTTTGTTTTCTTTTCAAGAGCTTCTGGCAATGCTTTTCCTTAGTCATCAGGCAGGATGTGTCAATTATTTGTTTCAATTTTAACTAAATTAATTTGTGTAATCAGACTGTCTGCCTCTGATGTCCATCCTTGGAATACAAAGTGGCAACCAACAGCACTGCTCTTACAGCTCCCCTGTTCAGAGATTACAGTGAGTTCCCTGGATTTTCTTGCACTGTTTAAGGTTTGGTCAAGTAACAAATATTACTTCTTTGCTACATTTGAAGACTTTAGCATCCAGTAAAACATCTCATTGAGTAGCTTTTCCCCTTCACAAATGGGGTCCCACAGATACAGCCCCCCTAAACCTCCTGTGTAGAGGGGATATGTGATGCTTCTGATATGGCTGTGCTGGCTGCTCCTGACACAGCCAGGGCCAACTGCTGATAACAAGACCTTTTTCTTGACCAGAGATCTTATTTCTGGCATTTCTGTGCATCACAGAAGGTGAACTTGTACACAGGCTGTAAATCAGGTCTTTTCTTTCATTACCTTTTGCTTATAAGGTAAAAGCAGCCCTACTTTTTTTTGACAATGAAGTAATTTACCACCTGATGGTGGCTTAATGAAATCCCTACTTCTGTTCTCACTGCAATTTAAGAATTGACATTCCAAAGGTGTCCTTCCTTGACCTTTCCTTCTTGGCCACTCCTGGAAATTAAGAGTGTCTTCACTTTAATGAGCTCAGAGGATTGGGGAGCTGCAATAAAAAAAACCCCAGCTTCAAAAATACCTCCCTGGCTCTTGTGATTATGTCAGGGCATGTTTTAAGATAGAACTTTTTTACCTGAACAGGCTTGTTCTCTCTTCACTCTGTGACTTCTTCAGCTGAGCTATTTCTTGGCTTCAGCCTGTGGCTGATGATGCAAGGCCATGATTTTTTTGAGTGATACATGATATGTGTTACTACATACATCACAAATCTTCAGCTGGTATGTATTAGCCCAGCCTTTGCTTCCCTCTCCATTGCTTCTGCAGTTAAGTTTAGATGGTAAACCATGAGTGACCTGTATTTCTGTGTGTATAAATATCCATGTGCATAAACACAGGCTCACAGGTTTGCAAGGTATTTAGAACTTTGCAAGGTTTCCAGGAGCTGATCTAAACTGACAATGAAATCATAGAAATTTGGCTTTTCTGAGAGACAGCTGAAGGTGATGAGGCACTTTTGTATCTCTAGAGAAGAAGACAGGTTGGTTTCTGGGATTCTGGTGCTGGCAGTGGTGTGAGCACAGCTGTACAGAAGGTCTGCTGTAGTTCTCTGTCTTTGAAGGTGTTTGTAATATGTTTGTATAAGTATTTTTATAACTCTGTATGAGAATTTGTATAAATTTGCATGTTGTGTAAATAATAGTCTTCTGTAGTAATACACACACTGTTATCTTGCACACATATTTGTTTGGTAGCAAGATAGAAAGCTTGTAAGAGAACCACATCTGCAAAGGGCTGGAATGGCAAACTTTTCCTCCTCATGTCAGTGCAGAACAGAATGGGAGGCAGGATATAACTGAAAGTCCCAGCATAAGGAAAAAAGTCTGATGTGGGTGACAGTTTTCTGCCTGTGGCCTCTCTGTGGAGCTGAGTGTTAAGTTTCCAAGAGGGATGGTTAATAGATACCAGCTTTGCCACTATAAAATGAGGAAAACAGCTGCAGCTTTGACAGGCAGGTCACCCCTGAGTGGGAACAGTGTGTTATGCTCACCTGGCTGTGGAGCAGTAAAAATCATACACGCCTCATCTCCCCAGGGATTTTACAGCCATGGAGCTGAGGCACTGCCATTATCCTGCCATCAAAACAAACCCTTCTCCTGAGCTGAGGACAGAGCCACTGCTTGGAGCTGGGAGAGGCCAGGGTAGAGGTGAGCTGGCCCAGCTCCCTGGGCAGGCATGTGGAGTGGCTGCCAGTGTTCTCCTGTGCTGAGCTCCAGGTACAGCCCCTGCCATCATGCCCATTTTTTACAACAAAAAAAAACCTGCTTTGCCACCTCTTTTGTGACCAGCAGTGGAAGAATGGGCTTGGCCCCCTCCCCTACAAGCTGGGAATTCTCTCCAGCATGCAAAACTCTCCTGTTGGTGCAGATAAACCACAGCCCATGGGAAAACAGCCCTTTTATGGCTGCTTGTGTGAGGGGTCAGAGAGTGTGACAACTGGGACACAGTCCCATGTGAGCTTATTGCTCCTTCACAGGTGCTGAGACTGGAGAAAAGCAGAGCTGATGTCTTCATGCTGCTTTTCTGCATCAAACCCCTGTTGCACTGGGTATAATCAGCCTGAAACAGAGACTCTGAGCTGCTCAGTTGGTATTTTTACATTTCAGTATAAAAAGCAGGATTTGGGGTGCAAAGCTGTGAAATAATCAGCCAGGACTGAGGACTGGAGGGGCAGCCCTGCCTTGCACTGGCTGTGGAGAAGCCTGGCTGAGGATCTGCCCTTCAAGCAGAGCAGAGCAGCTGCTTCACTCCTTTTGGGCTGTGTTTGGTGGTGAGAGCAGGGCTGCTTTCAGCAACATCACCTGCAGCAAAGTTTAATGGGGAGACAACCTTTTTTGGCAGCTTTTTATTGCAGGGAGGGGAGAGGACTGATGTGAACTGATTTCTGGCTGGGCAAATATTTGTTCCCTGCTCCTTAGCAGCAAAGGGCTGAGTACAAACAGCATCTCCATTTAAGGACCCGCTCGTTTCTTTCAGAAGACTTGATCCAATTTTGGTTTGGTTATAGGGCTCCAGCTGGTTGTGGTGTAATGTGCTCAGTCCCTGCTGCACAGCTCAGGGCAGAGGCAGGAGTTTAGACAGAGCAATGCTGTAAAGGTGAAATCTTCCTGCACAGGGAAGAGCTTGCATCTTTGGGATGCATCTTTGGGATCCTCTGCCTAAATGTTATTAGTGCAAGCTTCCTTCTGCACCTTGTGAATGCAGGATCTGCCCACAAGCATCCAAACAAAGTCATAATCCAGCACAGGTGGGCATTTACCCTATGAGACTTGGCTGCTCCTGCAGCCACTGTAACAGAGGACACTTTTCTCACTATAGGGGAAAACCAAAATTCTAAATACAAAAAGATTCACAGGAAAAAAAAACCCCTCAGCTTGCATATTCAGTGCACAAGTTAGATTAGGACTGCTCTGCAAATGACTCAGGATCAGATCCTAGAGGCTGCAATTTATAAAACCTTTCCCTCCCAGTTTGGATTAAACCTCAGGCCACATACTGAAAAGCAGAGAGAAAATTAAATACTGAATAGCTGCTCCCAAAGTGAATGCAATGTGTACACAGTATCCATTGATTATGGCATCANCTCTCCTCTGCTGAGGGGTTTCTCCCTTGAAGGAGATTCCCTCCTTTTAGTCTTGAAGGGCACTAAAGATCTTTAAAATAATTAACATTAGTTAAAATGTACTTGAAATTGGGATTTCCACTGAAGAACTGAAATGTGCCCCTAGAAAATTATGAGAAAAACTTGACTGAAACCTCCACAGAAGTTTTCCCATTGACAAGGGAGCAAATGGCTTTGGGGTTCT
>VZTY01007543.1:0-12839 GCA_013400935.1 Turnix velox
GGGATGGGATGGGATGAGATGAGTTAGGATGGAGTAAGTTAGGATGGATTGAGTTGGAATGGAGTGAGTTGGGATGGAGTAGGAGGATCAGGATGCTAGGTCAACAGTCAAGGGCAGTTCCCTCCTGCTGCCAGCTTGGTGGAAAAACTACAGTGCACATTCATGCCTTTGTTTCCCTGTCTCTGTGGGTATAACTGTACCATTTGAGAACCTGGAGGCTTTGTGGCTGGAAGTCACAGCAGTGCTTTTATGAATGCCAAAGTAATACTATCCATGACACTATCTTGCCTGCTAATATTTTACTTCATGAAAAAATGATGCCATTTCTGAGGCATTTCTGCAAACACAAGCAGCTTCTGAGGGTATTGTCAGCCTTTAAATATTTAGCAACGTTCTTGAGTGTTGCAGCTTGCCCTATGTTTGATTTTTTCCTCTTCCAGGACCTTCTGCTCAGCAGACAGCCTGGGGTTTTGGTGTTTGGTTCTGCCTGCCTGGAGAGAGCATCTCAGGAGGTGCAGCATGGGCAAAGCTGGCACTGGGATGTGTTGAAATCCCAGGGCTGGTGGCCAGAGATCTCTTCCTGGGGACCAGGGATCTCCTCTTGGGGACCAAGAAGATATGTGTGCACTGGGAATGGTCAGAAACCCTGCTTGTGTTGATGGCAGAGCTTGAATTTCCTCAGTGGCATGTTGATGGGACCCCCCATGTCACCTCTGCCTGCTGGGGCAGGCTAACATGTAGAGGAACCCTTTATTCCAGGGCTGATTTATACTCTCGTGCCCAGAGATTGGGGGAATGACTCCAAGAAATCCCAGGCATTCAGCTTGGAAAATCCTGGGAAGTTTCATTTAGTCACAGAAGATATTTATGGAATAATACAAGGAGGGAGCCTCATTACCTGGAGGGGCAGGACAACGTATGCCCAGTGGCTAGTGTCACTGCTGGCCCATTTCTAGAGTTGGAAGGGACCTTCCAAGGTCACCTAGTGGCACCCCCTGTAGTGACAGGGACATCCTACACTAGATGAGGTTGCTCAGAGCCTCAGCAAACCTGGCCTTGGGTGTCTCCAGGCTTGATGGGACCTCCACCACCTCTCTGGGCAACCTCTCTGGGCCAGTGTCTCACTACCCTCATGGGGAAGAACTTCTTCATGTCTCATGGTGAGTTCCTCAGTGGTCTGGTGACACAGAGCTAGGGCACAAGGAGAGGGTCTGTTCTGAGGAGCATGTCACCCTGCCTGTCACCATCATGACCCATGAAGTAGCCTGAGGGGGACACCACAGCCCACAGGGACCAGAAGCATTTCTGGAGAGCAAAGATGTCCAGGGTCACTGCAGATGATTCACCATGCCCTACTCTAGTCTCAAACCTTGTCTTATCACTCCATGCTCTACCCAACAGTCCCTGGAGAGAGGGTTGTACCCATAGATCCTCTGAAAAAATTCCCTGCCAGGATGGAGTTACGGAGTTGTGCTGCTTAGAAATTCTCCATAAATAAGCTGATGTTGGTGAGCTGGTGGAACAGAGCAGGGTTCAAGGATTTAAGCAAAAGGAGCAGACAAAGAGCAGGGCAGGGGCTGCTGTGTGCCCCGGAGCTCTCCCTCTGCACTCACAGCCCCTTCAGTGCAGAGCACAAAGGCTCTGATCTCAGATTTGATTAAACTCCTTGCCAGCATTCATATGTTAAATGATTAGAGGCTGCTATCTGCTGCCACAGCCTGCACATCACAGATTCAGCCGTGGAAGGCAGAGGGTGTCACTGGCACAGGAGATTTAATTCACCAGCTGAAAAAGAAGGAGGGAGAAAAAAACAAAAAGGCAAATTTGTTGTGTTTTTTTTACCCAGTGACCAGGAATGTCGAATCAAGAAGAAATGAGTAACAGGGGTGAACACACGATGAATGTTCTGGCATTTGAGAGCCTAATCTGGATGCAAATATTTCAGGCAGGATCCTGACTCCCATCTTCAAAACTGCAAAGACAAGGAGGAGCTGCCTGGTGTCCCCCCATGCCTGCAGCTGCCTGTGGAGCTGCTGGTTCAAAGGCATTCCCAGCCTAAGGATTATTTTTGCCTTTATTCCTGCTGCCCATTCAGCCTTTTGTGAGATGCCACAAGGGATTGAATCATGTTGGAGACAGGAGCAAGGATTAGAACCCCCTGCTCCGTGTCAGCTGCACAACATCTGGGTGGAGGAGCTCTGTGGGATGCAGCAAGGCAGAGGTGATGCACAACCTGGTCCTTCTCCACTGGAAATGTGACCTGTGTCCCACCAGGAGCACACAAATACCTTGGTCCACAGAAGGGTAATGCCAGAGGTGCCATGGTGACATCTAAAATGAAGCATCTGGAATGGCTCTGTACATCTCCTTGCTCTCCAGAAATGCTTCTGGTCCCTGTGGGAGGCTGTGGTGTCCCCCCCCAGGCTACTTCATGGGTCATGATGGTGACAGGCAGGGTGACATACTCCTGAGGACAGACCCTGAAGCATCTTGCCCTAACGCTGTGTCTAAACCACCACAGGAATTGCAGGATAAAAGGAGCCAGAGAGGGAACAGGTTGCAGAAGTTGCCTCTATTGAAATAGCTTATCAAGAAAAAAAAATAGCTACAAGATGGAGGGAAGGAAGGACTTGTTCTCACTGGTTCTGTTGGGTCACCAGGCTGGCTCTGTCCCCTGAGGCTACCAGCAATAGGGTCAGAGTGATGGGTGAGTGAAGGAGGAAGAGCTCCATAAAGAGCTTCCTCACCATGTGGATGGTGAGACACTGGCCCAGGTTGCCCAGAGAGATGATGGAAGTCCCATCAGTGCCTGGAGACATCCAAGGCCAGGTTTGCTGGGGCTTTGAGCAACCTGATCATCTCAGGATGTCCCTGCTCATCACAGGAGGTTGGACTGGGTGGACTTTGATGGTTTCTTCTAACTCAATGGTTTGATGAATATTCCCCCTCTATAATTTTTAATTCCCTGCTCTGCTGTTGCCAGATATCTTCTCCCAGACCATTCCCCCCTCCCAAAAAAAGAAAAAAGCATGTAGAGATATTTATCTGGAGACAAAGAGCCCTGGGAGTGTGGAGGGGAAGGTGAGCAGCCCCCAGAGCCATGGCCAGCATGAGGGGTTTTACTGCCCATCATCCAGCTCCTATCAGTCAGCTCCTTGGCTGGAGGAGAGACATCCATTCAAAGCCAGTTTACAGCAGAGCCTTTATTTTTATTTTAAAAGCATCTGGAAATTAAAAATCCCCTTTGGCACCGCTCCACTGTGCAGGGAGAGCCAGGTCTGTGGTCTGGCCAAGCCGCCCCGCTCTCCCTCTGCTGGGTGGATCCAGAGCTGGGACCTTCCTCTGAGTGGAGCAGACACAGGGCTGCTGGCTCCTTCCCAGCAGCTCCACAAACTTCCCACACCCAGCAGTGCTTTGGTCCCTGCACTACACATCACATTCCTCCTGTGTCACTTCAGGGGCAAGCCAGAGATGTCTGTTGGAGGGTACTTTGGGTTTGATGTAGAATCATGAGATGGTTTGGGTTGGAAGGGAACTTAAAGATCATCTAGTTCCATGGGCAGGGACACCTCCTACTAGATCAGGTTGTTCAATGCCTCATCCAGCCTGGCCTTAAACACCTCCAGGGAGAGAAGGGGCTTCCACAGCCTCTCTGGGCACAGAGTAGAGTAGAACAGAGTAGAGTTGAGTAGAGTAGAGTAAACCGGAGTAGAGAGTAGAGTAGAGCAGAGAGTGGAGTAGAGTGGAGTAGAGTAGAGTGGAGTGGAGTGGAGAGTGTAGAGTAGAGTAGAGTGTAGTAGAATAGAGTGGAGTAGAGTAGTGTAGAGTAGAGTGTAGAGTAGAGTAGAGTAGAGTGGAGTAGAGTAGTGTAGAGTAGAGTAGAGTTGAGTGGAGTAGAGTAGAGTGTAGAGTAGAGTAGAATAGAGTGTAGAGTAGAGTAGAGTATGGAGTAGATTAGAGTGTAGAGTAGGGTGTAGAGTAGAGTAGAGAGGAGTAGAGTAGTGTAGAGTAGAGTAGAGCTGAGTGGAGTAGAGTAGGGTAGAGTATAGTGTAGAGTAGAGTAGAGTGGCATAGAGTATGGAGTAGAGTATGGAGTAGAGTAGAGTAGAGTGTAGACTAGAATAGAGTGTAGAGTAGAGTAGAATAAGTTGGGTTCACCACAGGTGAGTGGCTCCAATGTAAAACACAGGATTTCCATTTTGGGGTCTCAGGACCCCAAGAAAATGGGCTTCCTCTTCTCCCTCCCATCATCCCCCTCTTGGCAAGTGCTGGACCTTACTGGGGAAGCCAGGCAGTGGGAGACAAGAGTGGAGACTCCTCTCTAATCTCATCTAAGCTCCTGGAAAGCCCTGTTGAGCAAACACAAACTAGGCTCTTCCAGAGGCTCATAAACCCCCAAACCCCCACAGTCAGCTCCTGATGGTGATGGCAACGTGCCCACCTCTAGCACAAAGCCTCTTCTTCCCCTGTTGGATTTCAAGTCCCTGTTTCAAAAGGATGGAAGCATCAGATCTCTCCAAAGAGAGGATTTCCTGAATTATTCTAAAACTAAAAAAAAAAAAAAAAACCAAAACCCAATGTATTCTTCTCTGGCTCTTGCTGAGCTACTTGGCTTAAATTTTCTCAAAAAAAAGAAGAGGAGTAGCCAGAGCCATGACATAAGAACAGGATCTTTCACTTAGAGGGGACAAGCAGCCTACTCTGCTCTAATATCATCTGCCAACTTTGTGAGCTTTGTGTGTTGTTTAGAGAACCTAATCGAGTTATATATTCCTTTTGAAGTCAGACAACTTTGATTTAAGAGTGGTTTTCAGAGCTTTGAAACTCCCAGTCTTTTCTAGTTTGTCTTCCATGATGGTTTCTTACCTGTCTCCCATCATTGAATAAATCATGACAAACATAAACCAGCTGCCTGATGCTAACAATAACTTTAGAGAGCCCAAGATGTATGGGCAATGACTAACACACTTTTAGCCTCCAGACTTAATTTAAAGCATTCTGAAGTGGAGCACTGCTGAGCTGAAGGCCGCTCCAGACAATATCTTTTACATCAGAAATAATCTCTGCATTGTAGCTGCAACAGAGTCAAGGTTGTCCTGCTCCATCCCCACTGTCCCACTGCAAGCTCTGGGGTTGGAATTCATGGTGGAAGTGGAGTTTGAAAGGGGAAAGGGATCTGGGGTGACAGCAGGGTGACCATGAGCCAGCAATGTGCCCTTGTGGCCAAGAAGGACAATTTCATCCTGGGGTGTACTAGAAGGAGTGTGGTCAGGAGGTGGAGAGAGGTTCTCTTCCCACTCTGCTCTGCCCTGGTGAGACCACACCTGGAGTGTTGTGTCCAGTTCTGGGGCCCTCAGTTGAAGAAGGACAGGGAACTTCTGGAGATAGTCCAGTGCAGAGACATGAAGATGATGAAGGGATTGGAGCAATTCCCCTCTGAGGAAAGGCAGAGGGAGCTGGGGCTCTTTAGCTTGGAGGAGACTGAGGGGTGACCTCATTAATGACTATAAATATGGAAAGGGTGAGTGTCAGGAGCATGGAGCCAGGCTCTTCTCAGTGACCTCCAGCAAAGGGGTGCAAACTGAAACACAGGGGGTTCCACAGAAATAGGAGAAAAATCTTTTTCAGGGTGAAAGGTGAGAGAAGAGTATCCCAGGCTGCCCAGAGAGGGTGTGGGGTCTCCTTCTCTGGAGACATTCAAGCCCCACTTGGGCACCTTCCTGTGTGACCTGATCTGGGTGTTCCTGCTCCAGCAGGGGGATGGGANNNGAGAGGGGGCATCCACAGCCTCTCTGGGCAACCTCTTCCAGTGTTTCACCACCCTCACTGTAAAGAATTTCTTTCTTACATCAAGTCTAAATCTACCCCCTTCCAATTTACATCCCTTGTTTCTAGTCCTCTAGACTAGATGATCTTTAGAGGTCCTTCCTAGTCCCTGATATTCTGGGATTCTCTGTGACTCTGTGAAAAATTTGAGACACATTGAGACAAACAGGAGGAGATTTGCCAGGAGCTCACCCCTCATGTAAAGCTTGTGTTCCCTTGGCATCACAGTCTGGCTTTTCCCCATTTCCAGCTGCTCAGTGAAGCCAAAGCCCTAGATTTTTTTTTTTTTTTTTTAATTTTCATTCTAATTTTTGAATGAAAACTCACCAAATTATTTGATGTGGAGGAAAAAACACAGAGGGGAGTAAAGAAAGACTCTGAATCCAACCTTACCCAGGAAACTTTTGTCACCTGCTGCAGAAAGAAAGCAAGGAAGGAAGGAAGGAAGGAAGGAAGGAAGGAAGGAAACAAAACAGTGGGCAAAACCTGAAAAGTGTGTTTTATAGAAAAGGTTGATTCTGTGTGATGTTTTTTTCCCTTATAAAAATTATTTACCTGTCTCTGGGGTGATGGTCTTTGTACAACAGAGCACATGTCCATTCTGCTTCCTGGGAGATGCAGAATCCAGGCAAAACAGCTGTCCCAGGGTATTGTGGGGTTTCCATGACAAATGGGAATCCTTTACAGGCAGCTTTCATGTTTCCCTCTGAAATCCTCAGTATATGGGTGCTTGCCAGAGGCTGTGAACTTCCCTATCTGTTATGCCATCACTGCTACAAATGGTTTCAAATTAACAACCAGATGGATTTCCCTTCCTTGACCAAGCAGGAAAATAAAGAGGAAAGACAGAAATTATGATTTTACAGAGCACCTTCTCCTCTGTCCCACTTAGTAACCACTTCTTAAAGTGATGTGAAAGGTTATTTACATGGGGATACACCTGAGGGGATGAACAGGAGCAAGTGGTCCAAAAGAGATCACATCTAATAAGGGCATTAAAATGGATGAGCCATTTCTCTGGAGTCAAGAATAATATTTTCAAAGTGCTTGTGTGATACCAGATCATAAATCTCATCTTTCCTAAAGTGATAAGGTTCCCAGATCTCCCTGGAAATCAAGTCAGATCAGAGCTGAGCAAGGACTACAGTAAAAAGCAGAGGGTAGGTGAGAAAACACTGATTGCCATTTTTGAAAATACATAAATAAATAGGAGCAAATACCTATAAATCTTTCATCTGGGTTAGGATTAAATTTCATCCAAAAGCAGTGAGTAATTCTCTCAGCTTTGGGGCTGGTCTCACACACACAGGGGCTGGACAAATCTGTGTTGCAGACATCAAAGGGTCATGTTTGCTTTCAAACTGCTGTTTAGTCAGCATGTTCTGCTCCTACAGGTCGGTTGAGGTGCAGGGAGGATGGAATCATGGCAAAATAAATGTTGCAGGATGACCCATAAGCCTGAAAAACTCCACATGCAGTAGATGCCAACGCTCAGGACACTGGCAGCAGATGCAGCTGAGAGCAGAGAATCTTCTACCCTGGAAAAGAACACACTGCATTCACTGAGGACAGACTTTTGCATTCCTGCACTTTTTTTTATGATTCTTCCCTTATCCTGCTGTAAAACTGTGGCAAAACTTTTGCCTTTCAGAACTGCAGCAGGGGAGTTTTCATCAAGGGCACCATGGGGGCTGCTTCCATCTCCTTGGTGCCATAGGTTCAACCTAAAGGGACTTCTGGGGAGGGGAATTCAGCCCCAATTTATACAGACAGATGACAGAATCATAGAATGGATTGGGTTGGAAGGAAACTTAAAGATAATCAAGTTCCAGCCCCACTGCCATGGACAGGGACACCTCCAACCAGACCAGGTTGCTCAGTGCCTCATCCAGCCTGGCCTTCAACACCTCCAGGGATTGAGGGGGCATCCACAGCCTCTCTGGGCAACCTGTGCAGTGATGATGGCACAGAAATCAAAAAAAAAGAAGCAAATTGAATTATCCCTGAATTTTTGGGGCAGACTGAGCATCTTTTACCTCTTCGGATGTTGTGGGGATGTGTCTGTCAGGGCTGTTGCTTCTCATCCCGATTTCTTCTGTAGCGTTGGATGCAAGGAGATCACAGCAGAGAGAAAAAGAGACACAAATCCTCTTTTATTAGCTCTTTGTTTTGGCTGAAACCCAAACATTTTAAACATTTCTGCTAAGGCTTGATCCCCCCAGTGAGTCTCAGAGCTCTCATCTCTGCCTGCTATAAACCAAAGGCTGTTTACATGAGATCAGCACATGCCCATATTGCTTTAGGCTTTATGGCCCCTGCACTTTATGTATTGATAGCAATGGGCAATTCAGCCCTGCAAGCTTTTTTTTTTTTTTGTTTGTTTAAGCTTTAGATTGTATTTGTTTGGGATTTTTTTTTTAATTTTTATGTAGAGGGAAGTGTAATGGAAGTCTTGCAAATGTGGATGTTGTGAGACTGATGGTAAATAATTTAACAGAGATCTTTAGAACAATTTTCAGTCTAAACGGAGAGGGAAAAAGAAGGAAAGAAAGAAAGAAGGAAATAAGGAAAGAAAGAAAGAAAGAAGGAAAGAAAGAAAGAAGGAAAGGAAGGAAGGAAGGAAGGAAGGAAGGAAGGAAGGAAGGAAGGAAGGAAGGAAAGAAGGAAGGAAGGAAGGAAGAAAGAAAGAAAGAAAAGGAAGATTTACTTTAAACCCTGCTTTTCCAATTTGGATTCCTGAATTAGTGCTGTGGTCCTTTAAAACAGCCAAACTGTGCAGGAATTGCCATAGAGCATCAGACACAGTTGTGAGGCCAAGAAAAAAATGTGAGAAACTCTCTTATAGGCACAATGGGATAATTTTCCTTCTCCCAGTAGGGCTCACCCAAGCCCTGGACATCAGCTGAAACAGTAAAGGAAGAAGTTTTCCCCTACCCAGTCATGGTCTGTGTGAACTCTCCACTGATGGCCCAACTCCACAAGAAGATTCTGAAAAGCTTTAGATAATTTTATGGAAACCCCTCATTGCACAGTTGAAGGATTCCCTTCAGCATCTCCTTCCCAGAAGCATTTTAACCTCCCCTATAAAATACAATTAGAGACATGATGTCCTTGTGATCTTTAGGTCCCTGTTTGTATGGAGAAGCCTTTAATGGTGTGGTTGATCCAAAGCTGAAGATGAAGCTCGTGTGAGGAGCATGGGTTCCTCACCAGGAGACACCTGATTGTCAGGGAAAGGGGGCACAAGGCAATTAGTCCCTGCAGAACAGCCTAAGGAGGCTAAAGAAGTAGGAATTGCCAAGGCTCCAAGAAAATCCAGTGCTTTAAGATGCAATTGGAGGAATCTGGTTAATCTTTGACTCTCCTAGTAAATCATTCATTGAGGCCATCTGTGAAACATGAGAAGAGCAGCTTCAACCCAAGATTCCCACTTTGCAGAGCTCTTCTTGCTTGCTTGGCCAGGAAAGAAGCTTTCCTGATAAAGCTGAGAGCTGCTCCAAGCCCTCACCATTTTCCAGCAGCACAAATCCTTCTGGGGAGATTAGAGAAACAGCCCAGAAAGGTCCTGGAGCATGGCTGTGAGTTTCAGTAAAGTTCAAGGGGAAAAAAATAAGATAAATCAGAGGCACTTGCCAGGGGAGGGACTGGCCCAGAGGTGTGTCTCTTGCTTATCATAGAATCATAGAATAGTTTGGGTTGGAAGGGACCTTAAAGATTATCGAGTTCCAACCCCCTGCCATAGGCAGGGACACCTCCCACTAGATCAGGCAGCCCAGTGTCTTGTCCCGCCTGGTCTTGAACATCTCCAGAGAGGAGGCATCCACAGCCTCTCTGGGCAACCTCTTCCAGTGTTTCACCACCCTCACTGTGAAGAATTTCTTTCTTATGTCAAGTCTAAATCTACCCCCTTCCAATTTATATCCACTGTTTCTGGTCCTCCCATCCGATATTATGTTAAAAATTCCTTCCCCTGCCTTTCTGTAGGACCCCCTCAGGTACTTCTTCCCTTCCCAGCTGCATCCACAGACAGATCTGGCAAAGAGCACCCAAATCAATGGGTCACAACTTCTCAGGGACAGGGAGAAACTATGAGGCTTAAGTAGGACATCAAGGAAGAAATGGGGCGCCTCCATGGCCAAGGTTTTCCTCAAGGAGAGGAAGGGATGCCCTTCTCCCTTCTGAGGACAGGCTGAAGGAGTTGGGGTTGTTGAGCCTGAAGGAGAGAAGGATCAGGGGGGACCTCAGAGTAGCTTCTCAATACCTGAAGGAAAGGGGCTACAGAAAGGCTGGGGTAGGATTTTTTAATAAGATAAGTGATGGAAGGAATAGTAATAATGGATGCAAATTGGAAGAGGGGCGATTCAGGCTGGTGATAAGAAAGAAATTCTTTGCTGTGAGGTTGGTGAGACACTGGCCGAAGCTGCCCAGAGAAGCTGTGAATGCCCCCTCAATCCCTGGAGATGTTTAAGGCCAGGCTGGATAAGGCACTGAGCAACCTGGTGTGGTGGGAGGTGTCCCTGCCCATGGCAGGGGGTTTGGAACTAGGTGATCTTTAAGGTCCCTTCCAACTCAAACCATTCTATGATTCTGTTTGGGAAATGATGTTCAACTCTTACAGATGAATTCAGACCCAAAATTTCCCCCTTTTGGGAAAGTTTGTTACTGAATCACCGTGTAGAGTGTGGGATCACAGCACTTGAAGAGGAAAAAGCCATCCAAAACACTCCCAGCAGCTCTCCACGCCAAGCTGCTTATCTATGTCCTCCACCCTGATGTGACTGAGCTTTCCAAGAAGCACTGAGCTGCTCTCCACAGCCTCTGCAGTTTGCCTGGGAACAGCAGAAGGTCCTTCAGCAGATACTTCATGAGGCAAACAAATAAAAATCTGAGCTTACAGGAGAAATGAGCTGAACACCTTATCACACTATACGAGAATGAGTTAC
The DNA here is from genome assembly GCA_013400935.1 of Turnix velox. NCBI lineage: Eukaryota > Metazoa > Chordata > Aves > Charadriiformes > Turnicidae > Turnix > Turnix velox. The sequence goes on from VZTY01007543.1 coordinate 10,770, forward strand.
CATCCATCTCCTCCAACAATACAGGTTTTGATGACTTGTTTTGATGTTTTGTTCCACAAGATCTATGAAGAGTCTGACTTCAGTTCTTAACAGACATAGAATCATAGAATCATAGAATAGTTTGGGTTGGAAGGGACCTTAAAGATCATCGAGCTCCAGCCACTCTGCCATAGGCAGGGACACCTCCCACTGGATCAGGCTGCTCAGTGCCTTGTCCAGCCTGGTCTTAAACACCTCCAGAGAGGGGGCATCCACTCCCTCCTCCCTCCTACAGCAGAGATTGAACCCAACCAAACCCCACCTCAATCTGAGCTGAGAAGAGGCAGCTTCTCCATAGCTCACAGCACTTGCCTTTTTCCACTGAACTCAAGCAGACCTGGAACTTGGAGTCTCTTGGAGGCATCTCCTGGGCCACAGCAGAGATGGTCAATACACAGAATCACAGAATGTCAGGGATTGGAAGGGACTTCAAAAGATCATCTAGCCCAGTCCCCTGTGGGAGCAGGAACACCCAGACCAGGTCACACAGGAAGGTGTCCAGATGGGGTTTGAATGTCTCTAGAGAAGGAGACCCCACACCCTCTCTGGGCAGCCTGGGACACTCTTCTCTCACCCTTCACCCTGAAAAATATTTTTCTTATATTTCTGTGGAACCTCCCATGTTCCAGCTTGCACCCATTGCCCCTTGTCCTACCATTGGAGGTCACTGAGAAGAGTCTGGCTCCATCCTTTACATATGTATAAACATTAATGAGGTCACCCCTCAGTCTCCTCCAAGCTAAAGAGCCCCAGCTCCCTCAGCCTTTCCTCAGAAGGGAGATGCTCCAATCCCTTCATCATCTCTGTGTCTCTTTGCTGGACTCTCTCCAGTAGTTCCCTGTCCTGCTTCAACTGAGGTCCCTACAACTGGACACAGCACTCCAGATGTGGCCTCACCAGGGCAGAGCAGAGAATGAGAAGAACCTTTCTCCACCTACTGACCACATCCCTTCTAACACACCCCAGGATGCCATTGTCCTTCTTGGCCACAAGGACACATTGCTGGCTCATGGTCATCCTGCTGTCCACCAGGATCCCCAAGACCCCAATACATGAAGAGAAGGCAACATTTCACAAGGGGCAGCTCTGGAGGAGCTGGTTCCAGACAAGGTGAGAGGGAAGTGGGAGGAGGATTACCAGGCTCACAACCATTTGCCATTGTCTCATGGTCAATATCTTCTGGGTTGACCAGCAGTTGAGATCAACAGCTTGGACTTTTCTATCCAGTCAAAGTGAGCCAACAGTTGGGTTTCATTCAAGCAATTGTTCTAATGGATAATAATGCATTATTATGACTAGAGGGCTTATTGCTAGATTGTTGAATTCCATTCAATAACCCAAACTCACCATACATTGTCCCTCTTGTGGGAGCTTCAAGCTGCTTGAGAAGGAGCCTTGGAGTTGCGTGATCATTCTGAAAAACCTTCTCTCCTTAAGTTCCAGCTCTGGAGAACAAGTTGTTCATCATATGCTGAATTCAGCCTTGGAGAAACTCCAGTGAAAACAAAAGGAGGAACAACAGGAATGGATTAGGCCCAATTGCTTTCACATTTCGCCAACTTGAATTTCCAATTCCAAAGCTAAAGGAGGAGGAAAAGAAACCCAGTGCATGGCAGGGTGACAAATACACTTCAAAACAGAAGTCTGCCCACGCTGTGACCTCATGCCCTTTGGAAAGAGCACCAAGGTGAGCTTCCACAGCCCTACCCAAAAATAAACCCTGCTGTCAGCTGTCAGGAGGAGTTTATATTCCTGCGTCTACCCCTGAATTACAACAATTTTTGCTCAGTGTGGTCAAAGCCATCTCTGGGCTGCTACACTTGAGATTCCTGACCCTGCACACAACTGAAGGGAGTATCTGCCAAGATGAGATAGCAAGTCATGAGGATTTCATTACACAGAAGCAGACTGAGATGAAGTACAGCGTGCTCAGAACTCACCCCATGTTCCAGGCAGAGCTGGGACCAGATCAGGAGAGTGGATGGTCCATATGAGCCCATATCTGATACATCATAAAATCACAGAGTTGGA
>VZTY01007544.1:0-13069 GCA_013400935.1 Turnix velox
TTCCTAAAATAATTATGCATTTGAAAATTATCAAAAGACAATCTGAGTCTTTTAACTCAGGTTTCCTTCTGTGCTAGGAAAATTCTTTTAATTCATAATTATACACTGGCTTGATATCATCTTCCAGAAAAGAAGTCTCATGCAATGGGTTTTTGCAAGTTCCAAGTGAAATAAAACAAAAAGCAGGATTCTCATAGCATTAGACAGTTGAGAGGAACTGATATTAAATTTACCAGCATTTTTTATCTGGTTTTAGTTATGGCAGGGGGTTGGAACTAGATGATATTTAAGGTCCCTTCCAACCAAAGCCATTCTATGATCCTATGTTTGACAGCTCAATAAAATAAGGCATGTAAAAAAAAAAAAGGATTTTTTTTTCATGATGTTTCATTTGCCTCCTAATTTTTTTTGTGATTAACTTCATGCCTAAAAAAGTTGATTTTAAAAAGAAAATACTTAGCTTGTGCTCCACTTTTAAACTAGTCTGGAAAAATGAAATATTAAAATACTTTTTAAGGATGCAAATTGGAAGAGGGGAGATTTAGGCTGGAGATAAGAAAGAAGTTCTTTACTTTAAGGGTGGTGAGGCACTGGAAGAGTTTGCCCAGAGAGTTTGTAAATTTATGATGATGTTTTTTGTTTGAGGTTTTGGTTTGTTTTTTTTTTCTTAATCCTGTTTTTGGAACTGAGCTGTTGTATTTTCACCAGTATATTTTATTGCTCTCTGCAATTGCATGATTCAGTGATAGGGTTGAGATTTACAGATAAAACTCGATTGGTATGAGGCCTGGGAAGTGTACACGTGCATGAGAAATAAATGGAGTTGTGAATCAAGATAAACAAAACAGTTTGAAATTTACTCCATAGCCAGCAGTGTGTCACATGGTGCTTTCCATGCCAGATAATCCAGTCCAAAGGAGTTATTTCCCCAGGAATGAGAGCTGCATGATGTATCATGAGTAATGTACTAGAGAAGACAGTCTTGGACCTTTAACAATTTATTAAATAACTTACTTGATTCATAGGCCAGATTGCATTAAATGAGTCTAATTTGTTTAGAGTTCAATAAAACTTGGATGTGTCTATGTGTTGTCATTTTATTGCTGGTCTGCTTCCAGTGCAGAGGGTGGTAAGACAGGGGTAGGGAATGGAGCATTAAGAAAGTTGGTTTTGGTGGTTAAAACTGTGATAGAAAAAAGAAAATTGCATTTTCATAGAATCATAGGGTTGGAAGGGACCTTCAAAGGCCAATCCCCCTGCAGTGAGACAACAGACATTTAGGGAAAGGTTCTTAACTATGAGGGTGGTGAAGAGCAGGAACAGATTGCCCAGAGAGATGGTGGAAGCCCCATCCCTGGAGACATCCAAGGCCAGGCTTGCTAAGGCACTGAGCAACCTCATCTAGTGCAAGATGTCCCTGCTCACTGCAGGTGTCTTGGACTAGATGGCCTTTGAAGGTCCCTTCAAACCCTATGAGATTCAAAAGAAATCCAATCTACAGATCAGAAGTTCACTTGGCAGCCAAGTGTTGCATCTCACAGCCCACTAGGACTCTTTTTGAGTCACCTGACATTTGCGTGTTTCATGTTGGAAGGAAGATCTTCTCCTGAAGCTCAGTCACATGGTGGAACCAACTTGTTTGCACAAAAGGCCTGTGAGAGGCACGTTGGTGAACTCTTTAGCCACTCCACTGTAGACATGTTTGATGGAGATGACCTTTCTTGTTAGCATTTGTGATGTTTGCCATGGCCTTGGATAAGCTTGGAAGTTTGAAGACAGTGATTACAGCTTGTGGAAGCATCAAGAAACAGCTGACTAGCACATCCTTTCTTAAATTAACATCAGAATTGGCTCACTAATGCTTTCCATGGTTAGCTAAAATTGCTGCAGGCACCTTTTTAAGAAGAATTCTTGGAGAAATTCACAGCTGCTGTCTCCAAATGCCAGAAGAAGTTTAGTGTATGGTCTTGAGAGCAGCAGCAGTTTCACATTGTGTTTGACATCCCACCTCTGTGCTTTCAGTATAATAGAGGAGTTTTGCACATTTTTCCAGTTGCATTTTAGGCTTTGAGAGTTTTTAAAGTAACATGAAGTGGAAAGTTACCTGGTTCAGGTCACAGATTCAAAAGACCAACCTAAAGAAGAGTGTCCCTACCACAACATGGTTGTGGGACATGGAGGTCTCAGCCCTCCCCTTGGCTGTCTGTCAGAACTGTTGCAGGATGGTCACCCTTAGGAGAACATGGGAAAGGGGTACACATCCATTTTGGGTAAGAGAGCTTCTTGTGGTTGTTACTATGCTCATCATAATTTTTTTTAATCCACCTCCTCCACATGTCTTCTTCACACTTGTGTTGTCTCATAGGAATGTATTTTTGGAGCAGTTTTGCTGTCATGATGGAGTGACTGGTTTTCTTTCTGTGGTGGCAAAATGGGTACCCATTCTTTTTGCCCTGCCAATCCTTTTTTGTGGTTTGGAGAGGAGGATTTATTATTTTAAAATTTATTTTGGCTTCTTTAATATCCACACCCCATCAGCTTTATCTTCCAGGTAACATTTTAGCAAAGCATTTTGCAGGGCCAAAGCAGGGCATGGTTTGAGCAAAGGAGCAGAATAATAACTCCTAATGCATTCAGGGAATCTTCAAAGCTTCAGCAGACTGGAAGAAATCAAAAGTCCACTTCCAGCAGAGGATTACAGCAGAGAAAGTCTGAATGTGGTTTCTGCTACTTTCCAATGCAAACACATTAGCTGTTTTTCACTGGTTCCATCTGTCTTGGACACAAACTATTCAGCAGCCCATGGCTTGTGGGACTGAGGTTTTCTTCTTGTCTGTGTCATTTTATTTCTTTGATGTGGTTTCCTACCCACAAGCTGGTTTTAAGCCATTGGGACCAGGCCACTTTCCAGATACCTAGCTGAGGGACACTGGATCAGCATTAGCTGAAACCTCATCTCTATCCATAGAAAGCAGTGATGGGAGCTGTTGTTCCTTGGAGTTTATTTTGGATTAAGTGAGTTTGTTATAAAGCAACTGGGGGCAAATAAATTAATTTCTGAGTAACATTTTTCTGTATTTTTTACAGTTTGCTGTTAAAAATATTGTTATTATGTTATATTATTATGTTTACTGAGCACTGAGCAACCTAATCTAGTGGGAAATGTCCCTGCCCATGGCAGTGGGGTTGGAACTAGATCATCTTTAAGGTCCCTGTCAACCCAAACCATTTTATGACTTAGATGGGCATCAAAACTCCTCAAGTTCTCCTGATCTTGCCCGTCTTGCTGTTGGGACATCTTGGTGTAGTGGCCACTGAGCTTTTATAAACTTCTCTAAGCATTTTACATGTGCCTCATTACTCATCTTAAAAGTTATTGTTAAATAACAGAAAATGCAATTAATTACCTTAGTTATAAATCATCCAAGCAGGAAATTAAAAAAAAAAATTATAACTTATGAACCTTCGAATTTCAGTAAATCATTATTCTTTGTTACTTGGATACAATTATTCACAGAAATGGAAAGGACTGAGGGGAAAATACCAAATTAGAATATGGGAAAGCTTCTTCTGCTTTGGAATGTGGGTTTTTTAACTTTGCTTTATATTATTTATAGTTTTATATTAAATTGCTCTTCAAAATGGTGAAGCAGCAGAACAGAATTCAGCTGTAGCCTGCCAGGATAGCAAGATGCAGTCACATTAGCTGTCTGGTGGCATGTTTGTCATGCACTAGACATTTTGATAATTGCTACAATGCTCAAGGGAGGGGAAGAAAAACAGACTCCATTTAGGATCTTTTATATGTGTTCCTCACTGAAACTTGTGCTGCTTTGTGAACCAAGGAAAGCATTGCATTAAAAACAGATGTTCTCCATGCTGTGCCTGAGGGGGTAGCATAAGATTCTAAAGGCAGGCAGTGATTATTGCTCTTTTCCTTGCTTTTTTTTTGGTTGAGTGGAAGTGATGCTTACTGGAATTCTCCTCTCCCCAGGTGGTTTGTTTTGGATGCAGAGACGAGGGATCTGGTTTCAATACACACTGATGGCAACGAGCAGCTCTCAGTGATGCGCTACTCAGTAGGTAGGCAGACTTGTACCTCCACAATAATTGCTGATAAATGAGTTGTCTGTATTTTTAAAACACTGTTAAATTATTCCCCACTCAGTAGAAAAGGCAAAGCCTTGGAAAAAAAAATGCATTTAAGTTGCTTAATATATAACTGAATATTTCTTCGTGCTAAATCTTCAAGTTTTTTAACTGCAAACATTATGATTCCCTTCCCCAGTCTTTCCTTCATGTTTACTTATGCTGTTTCAACAAAAGTTAGCTTTGGACACAGGAAAATTAAAACATCTCAACTGTGTTTATTTTTAAAGATACAATTATGTCTCAAGCTGCTTTGTTAATTTAAAAATTAAAGGTAAGGAGATCATAAGGTTAACAGGAAAGCCTGTAAAAAGCTTAGTGCTTTGGTGATCATTTGAAACACTCCTTAGTTAATTTTCAAGTTTATTAACACACAAGTGGAAAAGTTGTGTCTGTATTTGCTGTGGGATTACACAGAGTCCCAGCCAGTGTTGAGTCTCCTCTTCAGATCATCAAAGGTTAACTCCTCTCTGAGACACTCTTCTCAGTCTGTTTCTTGTTTGCTTTTGGATAAAAAAGAGCATTATCAGTGGGCAGAATGTTCCTCTACTGCTGTCACATCTGCCAAGTGCAGTAATCAATTTGAATGCCCTGATATTCATTGACACTTGAGGTGTTCTATTGTGATTCAGGACAACTTTTACCCATGTACTTTTGTTTTAGTGGAGACAACAATGATTATACAGCTGCTTACATTGTTTGAATGCTCCACTGCTTTTTTTCAGACATTGTTTTGTCACCTCTCTCCAAAACTAAACTGTGGAGTAAATACTTCACTGCATTTTTATGTGGTGCAAAAAAACCTAGCCAGAAATCAAGTACAATCTCAGGATTTATACTCTGTCCACTGGACAATGAAAAAAACAGAAATAAAAGATCTTGCCCGAAAAGCAAACCCACAAAGTAAACTAATACTGACTTCTAAACAACATAGTGCAAACAGTTTTGTGCCCTTAAATGCACATTGTAAGCTGTAGTTTCATTGAGACTCTTGCCTTGGTGATAAATCTGAACTTATTTAAGTCTGGAAAACAGAACATTCTGTTAATTTCACTCAAATATTTTGCCTTGCAGATGGCACCTTACTTGCAGTTGGATCCCATGACAACTTTATTTACCTCTATGTAGTAACAGAAAATGGAAGAAAGTATAGCAGATATGGAAAATGCACTGTAAGTTTTTGAGCAAACAGCATTTTGGTGTTACACATACATGTAAAAAAAGTGAAATTCTCCATGTTTATGCTTTTTTAAAATTATACTTTTGATTATGCATTTTAGGGGGGAGGGTTCAGCATTTGATGGATTTTAAACATCCTTCTGGCTCATGCAACTGATAGGTGAAGGCTTTTGCAAGAAATATGTCTAATTGCTCTGATTTTTGGCTTTTTCTTTGAAAGGGGAAATTAGCAGTAAGGTGAATAAATGCCTTGTTACCTATATTTTGAAACTCTTTGGGGAAAAATAATACACTTGCTTGAAGGTATTTTCCCCTTGCTGTTAAAGTACTTCTTCAACTGAGGTAACATTGGATGATGGAAATTTTTTAGAATGTATGATTTTGGAGGTGACAGATACGTACAGTTTTCAGCTTTAATTGATACTATAGAATTAGGAATTGAGGGATATCTTAATATATTACTGGGTGAATAAATATAAGCATAGTACAAATAGAGGAATTCATTTTAGTCACTATAGTTAGATGAGGTTGTCTCAGTTCTATAAAGATTCACTGTTTTATTCCCTGAAGTTTCCAGTTATCTGATTTGGCTTGAAGTTGAGCAATCTCTTTAGGTTATTTGGAATATTTGTCTAAAGAACATGGGAAACTTAATGGGATTTTCAAATGATATCACAAGAATAGGTTCTCATGTGAAATGTTGGGGTTTGTGAGAGTTGCAGTCCTTGCCCAAACACTTCTCATATGTTTGTCACCAGTTGCATGTCATAATTTTTAAAGATACAATTATGTCTCAAGCTGCTTTGTTAATTTAAAAATTAAAGGTAAGGAGATCATAAGGCTAAAGAGGGGGTGGTGGTGGTTTTAAAAATTAAAGGTGGTATTAAAAAAACCTTTTTTAATTATTATTTTTTAAATTTATTTTCTCCTTTGATGCAAGACCTGCAGTAGAAGCTGTTAGAGGGGAAGGAACAAACATTTGTCCTTTTTCATGCTATGTGCAGTGTCTGAGAGATTTCTACCCATTATTTGGCTGAGGACTGGGGTGGAGGGTCCAGCTGCTGCTTGGGACAGGGTTCTACCAGGGAAGTCAGCAGCAATTGGTTAAGGTGTCAGAGCAGGTTACTGCTAACCACTTTTATTTATGTTTTTTTCTTTGGACTGAGTGACTGTGAGTAGAAACCAAATTTAGTTAGCATCCTGGTCTGCGTGGGGGCTGAGCAGCCCTCACCCCAGTCTCTTCCTGTGCAGAAGACAGCAGTGTGACACCCTGGTCCCCCCCCTTAGCTTTCTGCCATCAACTTGCCTACTAGGTGTCAGCTTAATGCTGGGCACCGGGACACACAGGCACAGTCAGGACTCAGAAATCTCTCCTGGCCCGTGCTCAGATGCTGGCACCACGTCCTTCTGGCATTCTTCTGTCATCCAGTAGCTTTGCAGAGGGTGACCTCCAAGTAGTATGACTCAGTCCTCCTGGTAGTCAACTCCAAGCTGCCTCTTCCAACTCGAATACATAATTTGAATACTTTCACAAGGATTTTATCTGCTGGTCCAGCAGCAGCTTGTGCATAAGGGCTGTGTGCCCAGGGCTGCATTTAAATCCCCTTTCAGTTGTGAGCACAGAGTCACAGAATGGCAGGGATTGGAAGGGACCTGGAAAGATCATCTAATCCAATTCCCCTGCCAGAGTAGGAACACCTACATCAGGTCACACAGGAAGGAGTCCAAGTGGGGTTTGAATGTCCCCAGAGAAGAGGACCCCACACCTTCTCTGGGCAGCCTGTGCCAGTCTTCTGCCACCCTCAGCTTGACAAAGTTTTTTCTTATATTTCTATGGAGCCTCCTATATTCCAGCTTGCGCCAGTTGCCCCTTGTGCTATCATTGGGTGTCACTGAGAAGAGCCTGGCTCCATCCTCCTGACACTCTTCCTTTGCATATTTATAAACATTGATGAGGTCACCAGGCTTTCTGCTGCTGCCTGAGAGGCAAGCCTCTGTCCTGTGGGTCCTTTTCCACAGTGAGGGATTGATTTAGTTGGGGTCAGAAAGAATTTCAGATGAGCTGAAACAGCCATTTTTACTTGCACAGCTGTTTTTTGAGGGCTTCAGCTATGCAGAGGGCAGTGTGAAGGTACAGGCTGGGGTTTGAACTTCCAGCAGCTCCAAGGTATTGTTGCTGTTTGTCTTACACTGGAAATATCTGTTCACAAGAGAGAAGCAAGTGCCCTGCATTTACTGAGAGGGCCATGGGCTGAAAGCTACATGGGCAGCCACACTAGACTTCACCTGAATTAATTAGTGTGTCCATCTTATATACTCTAGGCATTTGAGCCCTTGCACCATGGAAAGAGATAAACTCTGAGAAGGAAGGAGAGGGCTAACCTACCTGTTTAGTTGTCCAGTTTTACTCAACAGACATAACATCATTATGTTCCTTGCATATAAAGATGCAGAACAGCAAAGACTAAAATGTTGTCTTGTCAGTGGGCAGCTACCAAAGAAAGATTTTAATAGAAAACAGGATCATCTCATTGAAAAAATATTATGACAGTGTTATGTCTGCAGTTTGGAGATCGTTTGCCTGAAGGGATTTTTTGCAGTGTGAAGACCCCTGGCCGATTGCTTTGTTCCCTCCCCCACCACCCCCAGGAATTTTAACAGCTGCCAAATGTCTGGCAGGATTTAGTAAACGACCGACCAGTTCTTTTCCATGTTGGAGTTCACTTGCAAATTCGAAGACTTGGAAAAGAAGGGGAGGGGAAGAAAAAAATGCTAGCCAGCTGTGTGGCTTTGGTGGGGTTTATATTGGGAAATACAAAGTTTGCATGTCAATATTGTATATCCCACCCCTGACTGCAAAGTAGCTATGTCAGTATGCAGTTCACTTCCTTGAGGAAGAGATTAGTTCATAAATAAGTAAAAGCTATTTTTTCTCCTAAAGTCTTACACAGGGGATGTAGAGATAGGGCTGTGTTCCTTCATGTAATTCTGGAAGCCATCTGGGACAGCATCTTCACAATGTCCACTATGAATTGGCCTCTGACAGTCAGGAAAGTGACATTTTGTTGACTGGTAGAAGATTAGGGAAGGGGGGAAGTGGATGGTTTTACGAGGAGAAGAAGGAGAGTAAGAAGAAATGGAAGGATGGATAGAAGAAAAAGAGTCATAGAGTCATAGAATGGATTGTATTGGATGGTACCTTGAAGATCATCTAGTTCCAACTCCCCTGCCATGGGTAGGGACACCTCCCACTAGACCAGGTTGCTCAATGCCCCATCCAGCCTGGTCTTAAACACCTCCAGGGAGAGAGGGGGCATCCACAGCCTCTCTGAGCAGCCTCTTCCACTGTCTCACCACCCTCACAGTAAAGAACTTCTTTCTTAGATCCAACCTAAATCTCCCCTCTTCCAATTTGTATCCATTACTCCTAGTCCTGCCATCCTGTACTCTTTCAAATAGTCCTACCCCAGCCTTTCTGTAGCCCCCTTCAGGTATTGAGAAGCTACTATGAGGTCCCCCTTGAGCCTTGTCTTCTCCAAGCTGAACAACCCCAAGTCCTTCAGCCTTTCCTCATAAGGGAGGTGCTCCAGCCCTCTTANTTTCAAAAAGCTTAAAAGGATGTTCTTACAATCAGTCCTTGATCTTACAGTTTTACATGATGCCCATTAACCAAGGTATCCTAAGTTTTTAGAATGAGCAAAGATTACTTGGAAGTGTGTGTTTAATGTGAGTTACTTTGAATTGATAGAAAAATAAGACAGTCCTGCTAGTCACTGCTTTTGGCATCTAGAAGTTATCCTCTGCAATTTACTCACTTATCTCAATCAGTAGCCATGTATACTTTCCCAATTCAAGTGCAAATATGAGTTTATCTATTTTAGCAGTGTATCTTCTGTGAATCAATCATTCTGGAGTCTGAGAGGGACAACACCATTTGCACAAGGGAATAATCCACTGTGTGGTGGAAGAGGCACGATGTTCTCCAAGCCTGCAATTGGAGAGGGTGGCACTGGGGAGTAAGGAACATTTAGAGGTGTTACTGGGGTGGATGGAGAGGTTCTTTTTGCTGTTAGCTGCTTCATCTGTGGGTGCAACTTCAGCTTCTGTTTGAATTAAACCCCACATCTCACATTGGTGTTGCTGCATTCTTCTGCAGGGACATTCCAGCTATATTACACACCTTGACTGGTCCCCGGACAACAAGTATATAATGTCAAACTCAGGAGACTATGAAATACTATACTGTAAGTATGAAACTAAATGCACTGGAAACAGAAGTACCTATTAACTGTCAGAACATTTAGAAGAGTGTGTTTGATCAGGGCTGTACCAAATGCTTACTGACAAAGGAACCAGTTTGAACTTGTGCAACCTGATACCTTGATGTTATTCAGAGCTGGGTATTACCTAATGGCAAGGCCAAATATAGCCTCCTGCTTTACAAGGTCATAAATCAGTTTAACAGCACAGAATTTACAGAGCAAGTTACACTGCATTTTGGTGTTGGCCCAGATCTCTGCAGATGGAAAATAATATATACAGTTGTCTAATTAATGTCAACAATCCCAGTTATTTTTTGGGGGGGGAGTGAAATCTGCAGGTCTGTGCCACTGTTCAGTTCTGGGGTTTCCTTTTTCAAACTTTCTCTTGGCTGGTGGTGTTGAAAACTAAGCAAAGCAAGAATACTCTCTTCATGAGTTAGTAATAATGGGTTTGTGTTTGTCCATGTGGAGAGATGAATTTAATAGATAATGATTGTGTCATAAATTCATAGATCATAGTCTGATTTTAACTTTGTTTTTTTATTCTCATCTTCCTGTGGCTTTAACAAGACCCAGGATGATTGTAGCTCTCTCCTTATGCAAGCAAGAGGTGTAATAAGTATAAATATCTGCCACCTTTAAGTTTTCTTTCCGTATATCAGAGCTTGGCTTTCATATCTGGACAATGCAGTACCTCAGTTTATCACCCTGAAGTCCTACTGTTTGTTATTGCCCATACAGGGAAGCAAAGCTGTGACCCATTAGTTCTGAGCTGGTGTACTGAAAAATGGACATAATTTTGGGAAACAATCTTTCCTTTTTAGCTAGGAAAAAAAAAAAAAAGGCAGTCTAAGGCTCCTCTAGGAGTAGTTTGTCAGTGTTTTAAAAGCAGAGCTTCCTGAATGAGTTTTAACACATCAATGGAGCTGTTAGGAAGGAGAAATTATTCCATTAAAGCAATTTGTACAATAGGTACAAACACTTCCCCCAAGCCAGGAAGTATTTTCGAAGTATGTTGATGTAAAGAGGGAAATGAGAAGCAAATGTGACTCTTACTAGAAGCTTTTCTTACTATTTATCAGGAATTTATAAGATTCTGGTCTGTCTTTGCCTCTACCATGTGATTCCACGTGGGTTTTAAGATGAGTTTATTTAATATCTCAGATCCTTCAAAGAATATGTATGGAATTGTAACATTATATGGCATAAGTCATCATTTTCTTTATTTCCAGGGGACATTCCAAGTGGCTGTAAGCTAATCAGGAATCGTTCTGACTGTAAAGACATAGATTGGACAACATACACTTGTGTGCTAGGCTTCCAGGTGTTTGGTAAGCACCATTTCACATTCTTTTAAACTATCCAGATGTTGAATTTGTGTTTTCTTTTGCTTCAATTTGTCATTAGAAACTGTTAATGATTACTGAGAAAACTGTTGAGGCAACAGAGACTGGCAACTATACCTTCTGATACAGAACACTGGATGCTCTATAGACTATATATAATCAATTTCTATTTACTCTTGAAGTTTAGATTTCTTTGGTGTTATTTTAGGCTGCCAATTTTGGAGGCACTGAGGCAAAAGAACTGGTATTTTGAGTTGCTTGGATGGCATGTGTGTGCTCTCCTTTGCCTACCTTGTTTTGAGATAGGAGCAAAACTATGTGAGTGTAGGTTCATAACTTTAAAATTTTGACAACACTTTTATACCTGTAGCCAAAGGTGAGTAATAGACACTGCTTCTAGAGATTAAAAATCCTTTGAAGATTACACAGATTCCTTACTTAGTTGATGTTTCTTTTTTCCTTTCAAATAAGTAAAAAATTTATCAAGCTGACATACCTGATTTTAATAATGCAGCTTGAGACTGTGGCCAGAGGGTTCACACTGCTTTTGCTGAAAGCAACTCTGTTGGCTATCAATGAGAAGCTTCTCTGTGAGGGCTTCAAAAGTTGTGGTTCAGCCTCTCAGTGTTGTAAAACCATGTTGTGTGAGTTGAATATTTCTTCCACCTCTTAAATCACGTACCCATTCTGCTCTTCATGTAGAAAACATCCAAAATAGGTAAATCAGCAAATCCTTTAGAGGTGAGAGCTAGGTCTACAGATCTTCACAGCTACAAGGAGTTAAATTTTGAATATCAGTTTATATGCAGGGTAGAAGAAAGCCAGGTGAGTCTTTCTGTATCTTTTGATGCCTGATATGCATAATTTAGGGATGTCATGTGCTTAGAGATTATTTTTAAGGGATTACAGTCAATTTGTGGGCTAACTCTTTGGATTATAGTCAATTTGTGGGCTTACATTGACACTCTTTGGATTATTGGCTGGGGTCAGGGTATTTGATGCCTTCTAACCTGGCATTTCTGGGTACCAAAGATCCATGGCAGAGCAGGGAAAAGAAAGGGATCCGAGAAGGAAGTGGAATGGTTGATAAAGAGCATAAATATTTCTGAGTTGTTTGGAGCTTTGGGGAGGTGGCAGAAAACAGGAGCGTGGTGTTTCTGGAGCTGAATACTGTTGCTTGTTGCTAGTCTGAAAATATTCATGGAATCATAGAATGGTTTAGGTTGGAAGGAACCTTAAAGATCATCTAGTTCCAACCTCCCTGCCATGGGCAGGGTCACCTCCCACTACGCCAGGTTGCTCAATGCCTCATCCTGCCTGGCCTTAAAAACCTCCAGGGAGAGAGGGGGCATCCACAACCTCTCTGGGCAACCTCTTCCAGTGTCTCACCACCCTCACAGTAAAGAACTTCTTTTTTCTCTCCAGTCTAAATCTCTCCTCTTCCAATTTGTGTCCATTGCTCCTAGTCCTGCCATTCTGTATCCTATTAAAAACTCCTACCCCAACCTTTCTGTAGACCCCTTCAGGTATCAAGAAGCTACTGTGAGGTTCCCCCTGAGCCTTCTCTTCTCCAGGCAGAACAACCCCAACTCCTTCAGCCTGTCCTCATAAGGGATTTGCTCTAGTTCTAATGTTTCAGAGGATCTGGGAGTGAAGCAGATAAAGCAGATAATGTGATGTTATTGTAGGACAGAGCAGAATATATTTTGACTTCCTAGCCAAGACTAATCATGTTTTAATTTTATGTTGTCTGGTAGTCTGACACACTTTGCAGAACCTTAAAATTACTGCCTGGTCTCAGACAAAGGCGAGTGTTTTCCCATTAAATCAGACAGTGCAGCTCAGCCAACCTAGCAAATATTTGCTGCCCAGAGAAGTCTGGCTTTAACCTGAGGGTCAGCTGTCTCAGGGATCCAAACAAGCTGGTGGCTGCTCACTTTGATGTTCAGGACAGAGGGTTACATTTATGGTATTTGGGCTTTTAGGGGTTATGTGTTTTACTAATTTAGCTCTGTGGATAGTGTGTCTGTAGGTCCAGGCACTCAACTGCTGCAAGCAGAAGAAAAGGGGATGGAAATGCCTGCTTCAGATGAGAATAGCATCACTCCTTTTTGGCAGCTGATGTTACTGTAT
>VZTY01007546.1:0-13115 GCA_013400935.1 Turnix velox
ATTTGTATTTTATTTCCAGACTTGTCAAGTTGCGGATTTTGGAGTTACGAGAAAATCACTTGAAAACTCTGCCAAAGTAAGTGCTGGAACCTTCATCTGAGTCTCTTTCACCTGAAGACTCTTCTCACCCAAAATATTCTTGTTGCAAGCCATGCAATGGTGGCGTTTCTATTCAGAGTTATTTTTTTCCATGGGCTGAAGAAATTCTACTGGAGATTTTCAGCAGAAAAACAAACTGAGAAGACAGAGGCTGGTCCATGAGCTGTTTGGGTTCAGTATCCAAAGTCTATACCCTGGCATTTTGAAATAGGAGATGTAGACAAAATTGAAAAACAGCCTATGAGGGAATCTTGGTCAGTGGCTGTGTGTCTTTCCATTTTCAAGAAATAATCTGATGTATTGAAAAAATACCTGGTGTAACCTCAGTAGAACCATCTCCCCATGTGTTCTGTATGGAGGGGAGAGAATTTTGTGGTCCCTGAGCAGCATTTAGGAGATGTCAATGTCTTTGCCACTACTTGACATAAAGGTGAGTTGCTCTCATTTGTTGCTGTAATTTGACCAAGTGATGATTTGAAAAGGGAGCAGTGAAGAAAGGACAAATCCATCTATAGGTTTCCTGTGCTAAATACAGGGTGTTGCACAGCATGGAGAAAGGTTTTGTTTTCAGACCAATGTGACCTCATTGTTTTCAGGGATCTGAACCAATGGAAAAACATCTCTGGATTTAGGAATCATTAGAAATGAGGATTCTGCATCCCCAGGCTTTTAGTGGCAGCAACAGATTGAATTTATGACATCTGGCTAGTACTGAATTGCATATTATTTAGCTCATTTGAAAAGGGCACCTTTTAGAAAGGAGGTATTTATCAAAATCTCCCACACAGGCATTATGCTTTTGATGGGACAGAGTGACATTTCCACTGCTTCCCGTGTGCTTTTCTCTTATATTTTTTTCTTTTTAAGGAAAGCTACTTTTTATGTTACAGGCAATATTCTCTGTGTTAGAAAGTTTATACAAAAAAGTGTGTTTTCCACTATTTCCTCTATTTCAGGTTACATTTGATGTTTGGGAAAAAACAAACCAGAATATCTTCAATCTGTGACCAAAGCCTTTATTAACTAAAAAGCATTTTAAAAGGAGGCTTGTTCAGGGCAGCAGATTTGCAGCCTTTGAGGTCTTCATCATCCATATCATATGCATAGGATATATGTGATAATCAGCTACCTCCCTGGTGTTGCTTTATTCTAGGAAAGAACTGCCTCATCATTGCATGAGAAGGTGCTTGTTGAAGTGTGGAAGGTGCTTATTTTGGGCTGGAAGGACATTTCCACCCTTTCCTATTGGCTTTTCTCCTTTCCTTTAAAGCAAGGTTTCTCTTTGTTTTAAGGGCTCTTTGCTGATGCAAATGCTGGCCTTAAAACTGGTAGGTAAAGAGGACAGCTGTGTTGCAAAATAAAATAAGAGGAGAAAAGCTGACAAGGTCTCATACATAATTATATAAACTATAAGCTATGTGTTGGTACTGAAAATAAACCAAAAGGCAGCTGGTAAAATCCTGACACTTTTCTCCCAAGCTGTTTTTCTTCTCCTTGTGAGTGCCCAGGCTGTTGTATTGGCCCAACCCCACATTTGCATTCCATCTTGGCTCTTTTCTGGTGGTTTTGAGGGTGCCTGGGTTTGTGTATTAGGATGGAGACCTATCAAAGGCCCTTGGCAGTGCACTGGGGTTCAGAGGGGCAAGGACATTCAGGCCAGTGGTGGTATCAAGAGTGAAGACAGAATTACTAAAGCCTAAAATACATTATGGCATATACATAATGGGCATGTATAAGCCTGGTCTGGTTACTGCTATGGCAGCTCATTAATTTGCATTGAGATTTGTATTTCCCAGGCTTAGGCTCTGTCATAAATATTCATTGCTCTTCACAGCACCACATGTCAGCAGCCCAGCCACTCCTCAACTGCATGTTTTGGAACATTGACATGCTATTGAATTCCTGAGAGCAATCAAGAACATTTCATCTCCCAGCAAAGAGTCTGGAAGCTGAGCCCTTGCCGTTGTTTGCACCAAGCAGACAGACACCTATCTGCAGGCTTGGGTTTTTTTCAAAAAATGTTTGAATAAATTACTTCAAATGGCCTTTGCTCTTCAAGCTGTTTAGGCTGAGGAAAGCACTCTTTCAGTGTTTGGTGGGATTTCTTTCAGTGGAGATTTGTAGAACAGGAAAACTGTCAGTGTTGAGTCACCAGGGCTGGAGAAGCTGGAGATGCTGGTAATCAATGAGAAAATGCTGGTGTGTGTTGTGCTCATTCCAATGACTCACTGTTTCCCAGCTGGAGATGGGGCTTCTCAGCTTGTTGCTTTTTGTGACTGTAGATGTTGCAGTGGTTTGTCTGAGAGAATGTCAGAGAGGTGAGACCTCACAGTGGCCTACCAGTACCTAAAGGTGCTCCAGGATTGCTGGGGAGGGGCTGTTTACCAGGGCATGGAGCCACAGGATGAGAGGCAGTAGTTTGAAACTAGAGCAGGGCAAGGTTATATGAAACATGAGGAACAAGTTCTTCCCCAGGAGGGTGGGGAGACACTGGTCCAGGCTGCCCAGAGAGGTGGTGGAGACCCCATCAATGCCTGGAGACATCCAAGACTAGGCTTGGTAATGCTCTGTGCAATCTCGTCTAGTGTAGGATGTCCCTGTCACTGCAGGGGGTGGCACTGGGTGGCCTTGGAAGGTCCCTTCCAACTGTATGATTCTGTGAGCCTGTTGTTTTTCTGCAGTATTGTCCTATTAGGCTGTTGTACAATGGGGGCAGTCTCTGAGGGATGGTTCCTTGGCAGCTGTTGCTGGGAGAAAACATGAGTTCTCTTGGTATTCAGTGATGGCACAGAGTTAATTTGCTTTGTGAGGAGTAAGATTTGTAGATGGAGCTCTCAAGTACAGCCCCAAAGACTGGAAGCTGTTTTACCTTTTCAGATGTGAAAGTTGATGAATAAAAATTACAGTGATGATTTCTTTTAATCCAAAAATGGAGTTATAAAACCATTCTTGCAACTCAAGAATGTTAGTTGATTTGAATTGAATAACACAGTCCCGAGGCCCTTCTAAAATCCCTTTTTAGGAAGTAGATTTGCAAAAGAATCCCAGGATTTGCCTCAAGTGTGCACAAGTCAGTGGGACAGACAGTTTGTATCTGCTGAGAATCTGTCCTGTGGCATCTAAATGTAGGTTTAAAGGCTTAGCTTTAGACTTGCTATTTTTTGAAATGCTGTTCCATTTTCTTGCCAGTTTATTACAAAGATGTAAACTCGTCCCCACACTTGGAGATTACAAATATTTTCATCATTCACCGTGACCTGTTTTCTTCAAATAGAAGCTCAGGCTGAGTTTAATAAATGGTGTTCCAGAAGATGTTCTACTTTGGCACTGCATTATTAAAACATTGCCAATATTTTAATAAGCAACTACTACAACGTGTCTTCCCTCTGGGGAAGGGAAAGCAGAAAGTAGAGCCCTGTGTAGCCCTGTCTCATACTCCAAATATTCTTTGTATTTATTTATCACGTACTTGTTTCTTTGAAACACCCATTTAACAGATGGAAAAGTGCTTAATGTTTTGGGGCAGAATTTCTGCCTGACTCAGAGAGTTAAATTCCAGATAAAGGCTTCACAGCACAAAGTGGTGGGAGGGGAGAACATTCATAACCAGGGAGAATCACCTCAGCCCACCTTCCCCTCATTTTCTTCTTAATTATCCCTGAGCTCCTCCCAGAGCTGTTGGGAGCTGAAGACACGCAGAGTTCACTCTGGCTGTTATTAATGAGGTCTAATTTGGCTGTGCTTAGACTCTGTGCTCTGCTTTCTCAGCTATGCTTGGTTTGTGGTGGGCAAGGAAATTGCTCATTATACCTGGAACACCTTAAGACAGGGTCCTTTTAATTTTACTTGATTGAAAAAAAATAAGCTGTAGAGTTAAAACGCCTACATGGGATTCAGAATGCAAGAGGGATTAAATAGAGAGAAGATGTCTGCTGGAAAGCATGGAGAGAAGGATGTCATTGGACCTGATGTGACCATCAGAGACCTTCCCCTTTCCCCCTGAAGTAGGAGACCACCAGAAGCAGAGTGTGTGAAACAAATCATAGAATCATAGAATGGTTTGGTTTTGTTTGGAAAGGACCTTAAAGCCCACCCAATGTCACACCATGCCCTGGGCAAGGTCCTCCCACCAGTCCAGGTCACTGCAAGCCCTGTCCAACCTGGCCTTGAACCCCTCCAGGGCTAGGGCAGCCACAGCTTCTCTGGGCAACTTGTTCCAGTCCTTTACCATTCTCTCAGTGAAGAATTTTTCTCTTGGATCTCAGACAAATCTTCCTCTTTCAGCCTCAAACCCTTCCCCCTCATCCCACATCTCCCTTCCCTGGTCCAGAGCCCTCACCAGCTTTCTTGCAGCCTCCTTTAAGTCTTGGCACCTTTATATCCTTCTGCTTTTTCATTTTCTGAGGTGCCCCTTGCCATCTCTGACCAATTCCATCCTTCCATCTCTATTAATATGTAAATCTATCTCAATTTCATCCTTGCCTTTTCCTGGCTCAGCCCCATCGTATTTCTCTGGCTTCCCCTTTAGAAATAATCTTGGGTTTGCTACATGTTCCTGCTGTCTTTAGACTGTATTTCAGTAGAAATGGGAATCAAAAAGACTAAATAAGAACCCCATGTTGAGAGTGGAATTCTTGTGTTCTTGCTTTTTTGGATTATAGCTGCTTCACTTCACTTTTAGTCGTCAGACATTCATTAAGGCCGTTTGAACTTGGTTCATCTCCATTAATTATTCAACATCTGAAGTTAGGTCTTCCTGCTCCCTGGCAAAAGGAATGGGCAAATGGGGCCAAAGCTGCCTTTTCAGCCTGGGACTGGGGCAGCCTTTCATTGATGTTCATTCATTCCAGGCAAAACCAGCACATGAGAGTGCAGAGCCTGTGCTGAGCTCTTTGGGGATTTGAATAATACATCATAGATCCTGGTAAAACAGGGCATTTGTAGTCAACTTCTGTCAGTGGGAAACTCAGAGCTGGCTTCTCCGTACTCCTCAGGATGGTGGAGACCTCTGTCCCAAGCCCTAGGTGTTTTATGTGAATTTAACAGTAAGTTTGAGCTGATCTACACTGCAGTATTTACAGAGAAGTTGCCACTTTCCACTGTGTTATTCTGCTATGGACAAAATATAGATCATCAAATATGTGAGTTACCAAATCCCAAATATTTTGACCAGAAGAGCAAGGTGGCCTTTGTGGCAGTGGGTGGTGGAGGGGTTGTCTCATTGCAGAGGGGCTGACTTTGGGTAAATGCACTGGGCTCCCAACTGGGGCATTTGTCACAGGACATGGAGTGATTTCTCATCCTGTCCCCTGTGTGCCTGATGGATTGGGTGTCCAGATGTGACATCTAGGAAAATCATGGATCCTGGTTTCTGTGGCCAACAGTAATTCCTGCATTGGGTTATGAATGGAAGAAAAGATCCAAACCCAATATGGATAAAGATTTATATGACGTTTGTGGCTGCAAGTTTTATTAGCACATGAATTACGTTACGTTACGTCATTTCAGTGATGAATATTTAAGTGAGCATTACTCATTGCAGAACTTTCCTCTTCCACCTTCACAAAATTACCCCATGTAAAAAACATAATGAATCTTTTCCTTAGGAAAAAATTAAGTAATTACATGAAGGAGATAAAAATATCACAAGCTCATGAAAAATATCAAGTAAAGTTCCACCGGGCACATTTGGTGTGAGCTTTATCTTTTCCTACAGTCCCAGTAACCGGAATTAATCTGCCCCCATGTAAATGTTAGAGTGTCTCCAAGTGTGGAGCTGCAGAAATTACACAAAGTGATGTTTAAAAGTTGCCTTTTGAGATGAATTTACAGTAGTACAAATCTGACCTTTTAAAGTAAAAGTTTTGGTTAAAGATGGAATGCAGTGAGAGATTTTTACCAAGTTTTTAACCTAAGTTACAGTCAATTTGGTAAAGTTCAGTTCATCTTTAAAGAGTTTCAGAGTTCTGTGTTTCAAAATATGTATTTCTGTGTATGTGTAAATGGTAATTATATGTGTAAATAACTGAGAAAGTGGATTCCGGTTCTGATACATGAGTTTTGTGTGTTTAATGGGGGCACAGGGAGGCATAAGCACTAGCTTTCATTAATTTTGGTGCAGGGTGATGGAGCCTGAGTGATAGTGACTGTGAGAGAGACTTTGTACAAACTCTTAAAGAAAATACCTCGTGGGGTTTTTAACGGCCAAAGTGTTGTATTGGCTGCTTCTGCTGGGGGTATAGTGATTATTGGGCTACAGTTAATGTCCCAGAAAAGCTTGTTCTTGGTCATTGCAGTGGCAATTTCTCTCTGTCTGACCAGTACTCCCCACCTCAGGGGTGCCTGCCTGCTTTGTTTTAAGCTAAACCACTTTGATTTCCAAACCAACCAATGGAAAATTGTGAATAAATAAATCTCATGGACTATTTTCATAAAGTCAGTGAGATTCTGGGTGATGATAACGGTGTTCATAGTCATCAAGTTTGCCATTCCCAATGTAATTAATTACTCCATTGAGTTCAATTAATTTAAAAGTTGGTATTTTCAGCTCCCATTTAAATGTCAGAAGTCCAAACTAGATTCACAAATCAATTAAGAGAGAATCTTGAGAGTTTTAGGCAGTGTAATCAGGTCATTCTTACCATTTTGAACTCTTTGCAGTGGTTCCTAATGGAGCTGATAACAAATCTGTGAATCTGTTTCAAAAACCTCACAATTTATTACTTTCATTTGCTTATAAATACCATGAGTGATTTTTTTCCTTGGTGAACTGCACACATATACCAAGATTTTCTTTGTTTTTTATACTAAAATAAGTGTTGCTGACTTTTCAGTTGAAGAACTTCGGCTCCCATTTTGAAGACGGAGTCTGTTGTTCTCGTTCACGTCAGTCTGATGTAATTCTTTCTGTGATAACAACATCATTTGAGCTTTATTTTTATCTAAACAAAATTTGCCTGACATTTTGCAAGTAAGAATTTGACTTTGGATGTCTCCTCTGCTACAGGTCAATGCACAAACTGACACAGCTGGAGAGGCTTGATCTGGGCAATAATGAATTCTCTGAACTGGTAAAAAATGCACCATTTTTTTTCAATAGAAAGCTCGTGGATTTTGGGTGCTCTGGGTACATTAAAGTTTTACCTATGAGGCGTTACTGTATTATGCTCACATGCTGCAGTTGCCCTGCCTTGTAGAACAGAAGAGGGATCATGGTTCATGAGGTGGATGTTGATAATATAATAGCAGGATTCATTTACATCAGGTCAAGGTCATGGATTATTCTCACTCTGAGCTGGTTGCTGCTGCTGGAATATTTCAGTGTGGGATGAATTGTCCTTCTCACCATAAATATGTGGGTCAAGCGTGTGTTAATTTCTTAATATCTATCATTATATCCTGCAGCCAGCAGCAATTGCTAGTAGCAGAAATAAATTTTGGGCTACAGAAGCAGTTTCTCATCTCTAGAATGAGAAATAAGTTCCCTGAGATGGAATTACAGTCTCAGAATGGAAAATACTCAAGTTGCTCTTTGTTTTTGGCGTTTTCTACAGCATCTGTAGGGTTTGACTCTTCTCAGAAAGAGTGTGTTTTAAAATGGGTCTGTTTTTAAGGAGAGCTCACAGATTTCACCCCATGGGAGCTGTAAAGGGAAGCAAAACTTTGAAAAACTCTCAAAAATAAGTCACTTTTGAGACCTGTCACTGCTGGGGCTGTTTGGAAAGGCTTATACTTCCGAAGGATAAATCCATTCTGTGACATTCATGATCACACTGATGGCAAACCTCTGCTCTGCTCCTCTCTGCTGTATTTTAACTTGTGGCAATCTACCTGTAAACTGTTATCCAGAATTGTTAACAGAAACATTTCTAACAGAGAGAAATACATTTTTTACACCCCTTATGAAAACATTAGGAAGGTGTCACCTGGATGGTGTGATGCCACAATCCTGACTCAAGAAACTTTAAATCCAACTGTAACATGTACACTAGAGGAGGAGGTTGTTGCCTCTGAGTGTCTGGCTAATGAGGGGAATTTAAAAGGAAATTAAAATTGAGAGGGGAAATTATGATTATCTCTAATAACCATAGTCAGTGAACACTCCGGAGAGATGAAGAACCATTCATCATTGCAGGAGCAAATAGTTTAAAATGACCATTAATTAATTTAGCCTGGAAAGTGGAAGGGGTTTGAAGCATTGAAGGCACAACAAAATTTCAATAAATTTAGGCAAGGGAGAAGAAATTAACCTCAAAATATTGACTAATCATCTTTTAATAGAAACAATTTATGTGACAACATGGAAAACCAAGAGATTGAACTTTCCAGATCAGCAGGTTCCTTCTTACCCAATAATTCATCTCCCAGAATGGCCCTTGTGACCTGGGCAAATGGAAAATGCTATTTCTTATTGGAATTAAAACATTTCCAGGAGATAATTAGAGGCCTCTCTCAAGACTGCATTGACAGACACTGTATTGCTTTCTAGCTGTGTTCAAATAATCCCACAGACAGCTGAAATGGGATCTGACTGAGTTAAAACAAAATAAATATTTACTATCAGTTTCTGGCAGACGTTAGAAGAAATCTCTACAACTTCCCAGAGCTCAGGCAAATGGAAAGTCCTGTTTTTACCTGTGAAAGTAGGGAAAATCCCACTTAAGCTGAAACATGGAAGGGTTTGTGAGCTGATAATTCTTGATTTTTCACAGCAGTAATGAATAAGAAATGACTTGGGGAACCGCCTGATTCATTTTCTCTCACTGATGTCCTACAGTGTTGAAAAGAACAGAACATCTTTGATTAAAGCTTAACGTTGTAATTTCAAGGCTGGAGCATCACAACGTTCTTCCTACTGCTGAATGTGACAGTTGCAGCCATTAAATGGCACAGAAATGCAGTGTCTCCAGGAAAATGTTCAGCAATGTATCTCTGTAAAGCTATTATTTTAAGAGTAGAAATCTTGCCAAAGGCAGAGTTTAGCGTGAGATTGGAGAGATTTGGTTTTTCTTTCTGGTGCCTTGTTGCTGAACCGCCACAATTCTCACTTCTGTTTGCTTGGTTCATACATCACATGCCACCACCAGTGTGAACATCTGAAGAGTTCTTCTCTATTTCTTTTCCAAAGGATTCTCAAATCTTACAAATTTGGAAAGAGCAGCAGCACTTAAATGAAATGAATGAGCTGTTGATGTCATTGACTCTGGGAGAGTATGAAGTAGGTTGTAAAAGGGAAAGCAGGAATGTGAAGAGGGAATTTTAAAGAGAATATTGATTTATATTTAACAAAAGAAATACTAATTTATTTAACTCTCTCTATCACTATATTCTTTTCCTTAGCCTGAGGTTCTGGAACAAATACAGAATCTAAAGGAGTTGTGGATGGACAACAATTCTCTCCAAGTACTACCTGGGGTATGAACATTTATTTCATGTAATCAGATTGTTTGGTGACACATTTATTTACTTCTTGCAGTAAATAAATGCCTGTGCGTTTTTTGAATGGGTACAAATTCCTAGTTACATTCTCATTAATTATTGTCAAGAAACAGAAGTCTCTGCACAGCCACGTCAAGGTGTTAGAAGAGGAACCACTTCTCCAGTTGGCTTTGAACATTTGTTAGTAAAAACCAAAGTCCTTTTGCATTGAGCAGTGACTGGGTTTTGTCTTTAAATTCTATTCATAATTTATTTTGTGATAAGCAGGATGTTTGCACAGAAAGCCATTGTTTTCTGGACAAATACCTGCTTTTTGAGTGCTTTGTTAAGGAGAAAAAAAAAGGAAAGCTGATATTGAAGCCAATTTTTTGCTGCTAAAAGCAGCAGGAGATGAGGATCAGAAACACTGCAGTGGTGTTGCTGCCTTGTGGCTGAGTGGAAGAAATCTCAAATACACAAGAAATTGTGGGCACAAGCATTTTAACTATTATTTTGCTTCCTTTCTATTTGCAATATGAAATTTTATGTATCCAGTGCTAAAATGTGCTCCGTGTTCCTGCTGAGCTGTGGGAATCCCTAGAGAGGGGACGCAGAGCTGAAGAAGTTCAGTAGATCCTGGAACTGAATTGAATCCCAAGGGGCATCATTAATTTGAGTGAATAATTCATGTTTCCTGAACCTGATTCCAGTAGGCCCTACGTGGTGTTTCACATAAGCCTTCTGCAAAACAAGAGATTCAAATCAGTTAAAACTAGATTTAAATTTTGAGTGTCAAAAATAGAAAGGAAACACCAGCTGGTAACTGGGGTTAAGTTTTAGAGATTGGCCTTGTTGATAATTCAGGGGTTTTTCAAGTCTGTGCTAGAAACAAAATTGTATTCAATTATAAGTATGGGGAAAACTGAGTGAAATGAAGATTTTCCCTTTATGCAAGTCAGATATGGTTAAAGATAAGATGAAAGAGCCTCCTCAGAAGCAGAGCAGATCCCAGCGAGTTGAGAGGTGAAGAGGAGGGGATATTCATACAGTTTCACTGTGCCTACCAGTAATGGTAATTCCACATGTAGGTTTTAGTTTAAGGAAAAGAGGAGCATCTTTGTTGTTCTTCCTGGTGAAATTTCAAATCCAGAATTGATAACCTTGTGATGAGGGATGGAGAAGCAGGTTGTTCTTCAGGGCTTCAGCCCCTCAGGACACTGTGGAAATTTCCCAGGAAAGGAGGGGAGAAGTGGTGTGATGGTGCTCACTAGTCACAACAGTGTGCTGCTGGGATTCACTGCTCCCAACACAACTAGGAATGTCGAAAGTCTAATTTTAGATTTTCTAGAATTCAGCTAGTCAGTTTGGCATAGAAAAGCTTTACCCCCATGTCCAACCTCAGTGATGTTAAGAGCTGCTGTTTCCAGTTGGTGGGAATTGTGAGTAAAGTCCCTCAAATCCGTGTCCAGCTGAAGAAATCCTACAGCTTTGTGACTGGGGCTCAACTTTTCTGCAGATTTAATGAATCTGGAGCAGATCATTCAGTCTGAGAGGTGCTGTTGAGTTTGGTACAGCTTCTTTTGCAGCTGTCTGCAAGGGAGGGCTGTTGGAATGCTGCTAGTGTGGAGTAACTCTTGGAGAAGGTGCTGAGATAACTGAGCACCAGCCTGTTTTGTTGTTATTTGCCTTTAATTAAACTTAGAGCCTGGCCTGAAGTGTGTGTCTGTTAAGTAACACTTTGTAACGTGCTATTAAGTCTATAGGGAAGTTAAAACAGCTCGTGTACCTGGATGTGTCAAAAAACAGGATAGAGACGGTTGATTTGGACATATCAGGGTGTGAAGGACTGGAAGATCTCCTGTTGTCCTCCAACATGTTGCAGCAGCTGCCAGACTCTATAGGTGAGAAACACTCAAGAGTTTCCTCTAATCTCTTGCAGTTCAAGTTTTTGTTTGTATCATTTTAGTTTTTAATAGTGAGAGTTTCTAATAGCTGGGAGTGCCATCACATTCCAGAAGAATTCAAAACACCTATGTCTGGAGAGTTCATGAGGACCATTTTGTAAAGTCAGGGGGAAATCCATTATTAGAATGTATGGATTCTTCTGATTTGACAGTATCATGGCTGTGTATCTGGATAATTAGTTTCAGTTATATTTTATTTGGGAAATTCCTTATATTTTCTTTGGTTGCACTTAAGATTTTTTCCTTCTGTTGCTTCCAACCCACATGCCAACAGATCATCATCATTTTTTAGGATGGAGATAAGAAAGAGGTTCTTTCCCATGAGGGTGGTGAGACACTGGAAGAGGTTGCCCAGAGAGGATGTGGATGCCCCCTCCCTGGAGGTGTTTAAGGGCATGCTGGATGAGGCATTGACCAACCTGATCTAGTGGGACATGTCCCTCCCCATGGCAGGGAGATTGGAACTAGATGATCTTTAAGGTCCTTTCCAACCCAAACTATTCTATTACTCTATGAATTCAGCTCAAACATTAGTAGATAATTAGATATACTGCCCTTCCTACACACATAGGTACTGGGCTTTTTAGGTTTTTTTCCAAAGACTCCAGAAATACACTTAATATTTTACTTCCAGTTCCATTCTCATTTAGTTTGTGCATCCTTTTCATACTGCAGATTTTCAGTGGCGCAATGTCTGTGCTCAGTCCTACACACAGAGGTTTCCTGAAATCTAGATTGAAGGTGTTCAGTGTTAGAAATCAGAGTTTGTTTTTAAGGATAATCTGCATGATTGCTGGTGCAGAATTCAGTCTCATGTCTGCTGTGTGTCCTTCAGCTGATTGCTAAATGAAATCCATTATTTAATGGGAAATTTTGCAGAAAGCAAACAAGATTAATTTGCAATGTTTTTCCTTTGCTGTTGCACAGGGCTGCTGAAAAGGCTGACGACTTTAAAAGTGGATGACAATCAGCTCACCATCCTGCCCAATGCCATCGGGAAGTGAGTACAAGTCTCAGCATTTTCAGCCCGGAGTAAAATGTGTTTTCCTCCTGCTTGTGGGATGTTGCTTTGTTGTTTTGTTTTGTTTGCTTGTTTGGTTTTTATTTTTTTAATAGAAACCAAGACAAAGTAGTACTGAAGTATAAAATCATTCCAAATTGTGTGCCTGGCTCCCAGCTTACAGCATTTACTTCTGGGGACTTGTGCTGGAGTTAAGTGATAAGAAGGTGAAATGTATCACCTTTTCCAAGAAAAAAAGAACAGAGATATTTTTCAGTGTGAATCACTTGATTTAGGTGATTAGAGCAGCAGAAGTAGAAGAAAGAGAGAAGGATTTGAGGGAATGCATCTGTTCCCATAGCAACAGACAGTGCTTGATGCTGAGGAGAAAATGGCTGGAAGCCTCATCTGCAGGAAGGTTTCTTCAACTACTGCAGCAGCTCAAATGAGAAAGGGCAATTTCATAGGTGTGTGCATCAAACTGTGAAAGTACCTTATTAGGGACAGCACTAATGATGCCCTTTAGCTTTTATTTTGGCAGATGCTGCATGATTGCTGGTGCAGAATTCAGTCTCATGTCTGCTGTGTGTCCTTCAGCTGATTGCTAAATGAAATCCATTATTTAATGGGAAATT
>VZTY01007546.1:13182-60022 GCA_013400935.1 Turnix velox
TTTTTTTAATAGAAACCAAGACAAAGTAGTACTGAAGTATAAAATCATTCCAAATTGTGTGCCTGGCTCCCAGCTTACAGCATTTACTTCTGGGGACTTGTGCTGGAGTTAAGTGATAAGAAGGTGAAATGTATCACCTTTTCCAAGAAAAAAAGAACAGAGATATTTTTCAGTGTGAATCACTTGATTTAGGTGATTAGAGCAGCAGAAGTAGAAGAAAGAGAGAAGGATTTGAGGGAATGCATCTGTTCCCATAGCAACAGACAGTGCTTGATGCTGAGGAGAAAATGGCTGGAAGCCTCATCTGCAGGAAGGTTTCTTCAACTACTGCAGCAGCTCAAATGAGAAAGGGCAATTTCATAGGTGTGTGCATCAAACTGTGAAAGTACCTTATTAGGGACAGCACTAATGATGCCCTTTAGCTTTTATTTTGGCAGATGCTGCATGATTGCTGGTGCAGAATTCAGTCTCATGTCTGCTGTGTGTCCTTCAGCTGATTGCTAAATGAAATCCATTATTTAATGGGAAATTCCTGCCTGTCTCTGTGTGGCAGGAGGGGCCTCTGTGCATCATGTCATGCTGCACATACCCCTTTCTAGTAGGACAATCTTTAATATGTTTGTAGGATGCCCCTTCCTCCACATATTTTAGTTCTAAAGTACAATATGAAAGGGATATTTGGTCTTTACTACTCCTGCATCCATTCTATACTAGTAATTTCATGCTGGTGTGCCTGCCAGGGGGAAAATACACCCAAATTTTTACAGCTGCAGCAACTTAAAGCTCACCTTTGGCTCCCTGTGCCTTGCTTCTTGCTGCATCTTTAGTTTTAGGAGATATTCATAGAAAGTATTGAAACTTGATTATGTGAATCAGAAAAGCAGAAATTTTAAAACCCTTGTGTGGCAATCAGTGCTGACAGGCAGTGGAAACTTGTAAGGCTCAAGCTGCACTGGATTCTGTGCAAAAATATTGATATAAAGTCCAGCATTACCTTTGATGATCTCTGGGGATCAGTTTTGAAGCCTTGCTATGAAGGTGCTTTCTTACTAAGTGAATAGTTCAGACTGAAGGGGAACCCCTCTCTTTTTAGCCCATGATCAGCTCGGTGTTGCTGCTCATGGAGCCTTCATTCCATTTTTGAAGGGCCCTCTGGTCTGAGCAGGGTCTGTGCCCAGCAGAAGGCTGCTCTCCTCCTGGCGTCTCCTTACTGACTGCCTTTTGCTTTTCAAACCAAATCATTTAATGAGGACGTTTTCTCCCATATCACAATGAACTTCCTTGCTCTGACTCAGGCATTTGGATGGTTTCCTACTGGGTCTCTCTCTCCTGAATGGCAGCCCTGGTACCCACAATCACACAAGGACCAGCGTGTGGAGGAGGGAACTCTCCCACCAGGGACCAATTTCCTGATGAGGAGGGAGCACTTCAGCGCAGTTTGAGCTCACAGTGGAAACACCCCCCTCGTTTTTGGCAGCCTTCTTCAAAGGGCAGGTCTGCAAGTAGCTCTGAGAGTCTGACCCAGCTCAATGCTGTAGGTGTCAGACCCAGCTTAGTAAAGCCTGTCTCATAAAGTCACTTAATTCACACTGAGTACCACAGACTGTCCATGGGTGGATGCCTGAGCTCCCTCTTTGTCAGCTGCCTTTCATGCACAGTCCACGATGAATGAAAAGCTGCTTTCTGAAGTTCCTGGGTTTTTACCTGTGGTAGTTAGAGATAAATTGCAGTTTGACACTGAGTGTTGCTTTTCTTCATTTATTTGCAGTGGGACAGAGAGAGGCTGAGGCTGTCCCTGCCAGGGAACACCTTTCCAGTCACATCCAGTGTCTGATAAAGTCATTCCTCAGTGTCAGGAAACTCCCACTGTTGCAGTTCAGAGGATCAGATTTTTCCATCACAGATGGAAATGGGAGTAGTTCTCAATTCCCTTATCTCTTTTCAAGCTTTACTGGTTGTGTTGTCAGCAGGAGAAAGGAAGGTGTGTGTCTTGCTGTTTAACAAGCTTTCCAGTTGGACTTGCTCTGTCAGGCACATGTTGTGTGTGGAGCAGGAAAACATGACTCTGTTTTGCTTTTACTGGAGTGGGTTTGGATGTGGTTTGAAGCAAATTGCAGTGATGGAAAGCTTGTGTTGAAGCTCTGACCCAACCTGGCAGAGCTTTTGGATGCTTTCCACATATCTCGCACTAATGGCTGCCTGACTCACTCTAGCTTTTCAGCTGCTGAAATACAGCAATTAGAGGAAAGTTCTGAGGATTCCATGGTAGGAGCAGCTATTTCTGGTCTAATGCCTCATAAAACTTGAAGGCTGAAAGTCTTTTTTTTTAATTAAGAAACTGGGATAAAGGTAAGGGAGACGTGCAGCTAAGGGCTGGCTGCAACTCAGATAAATACTAAAGAGTGAAGCTTGTGGTGGAGGTAAACTTTTACTCTAACTTACCAAAATATTTGAAAAAAAAATCCCCAGCAGTCTTCTTGGGTACCTTCTAGGCTCTCTAATGCACTGTCCTAGGGAGCTATGCTTTCTCCCACCCACTGCAGGCTTCAGTTCAACAGAGGAGATTTTCCCACTGTCTCCATT
This sequence comes from Turnix velox, assembly GCA_013400935.1. Taxonomy (NCBI): domain Eukaryota; kingdom Metazoa; phylum Chordata; class Aves; order Charadriiformes; family Turnicidae; genus Turnix; species Turnix velox. The sequence goes on from VZTY01007546.1 coordinate 15,766, forward strand.
TCATCTTCTCTCCTGCAAACAGGAGTATGTGGAGGAAAGCTCAGACTGCTTTCTTTTCCCCAGCTGACAGAGAACAAGGATCCATATAGGAAAAGGTACAGTATGGAGATTATTTAATTTCTTTTAAAGAGAGAATTGAAGGTCAGAATATCTCACCAGGATCACTTGGCTGAGTTTGGATCCAATTTCATCTTTTTATTTTATCTTTACTGATCTGTATCAGGAATGATGCCCAGCACATCAGTAGGAATCCACTCTGAGACCATCTGATATGATCATAGAGGATCAGATCATTTCACCAGCAGCATTTCTTTACCTCTTGTCTCGCTTTGTACTTGAAGGTTATAAGCTTTTTGATTTGATTCCTCAGCTTGGTAAAAATTGCCCTGATCTCTGTCTGTTTGAAGTCCTTGGATACTTCTTGGAAACTGTCATTCCTAGGAATGATAATGTGGGGAAACTAAGTGGTCTTTCTCAAACCAGCTGGCTGGGTAAGGGTGATTCACAGTGTCTCTGACAGTTCCAAAAAGCATGTTTTTACAGCCTACTCCTGGAGAGATGGACACACAAAGTTCCCTCTTCAGGGCATGGTGCCTGTGGTGTTGTGATGCTCTAAATGTTCCACAGGTTTGAGACTGTTGATGGTTGTTACCTGGCCATTGTGTAGCATCTAACAAGTCTATTTATGGTTTCAGTTTGTCTTTGTTAGAAGAATTTGACTGCAGCTGCAATGAGTTGGAGTCCCTGCCTGCCACCATCGGCTACCTCCACAACCTGAGGACCTTGGCTGTGGATGAGAATTTCCTTCCTGAGCTGCCCAGAGAAGTGAGAAGCTGTTTTTAAATGATAAACTGAAATACTCTTTGGCAGGACCAATATTTTGGGCTTACTCAGACAGAATGTCTGTTCAACCTGTTGATTCTGCAGGATGTGGAAGCCCAAATCTTGCCTATGTAATCAGGAGTAAAATAGTAAAACCAGTAAATTAATAAAGCCATATAAAGGTGGGAAGGGTGGTGCAAGTAACCCTGGGCATTGTCCTGATGTTAGTCGCAAAGGAAGGGCGCTGGTTTTTTACTTTATACCCTGTTTTTTTTCTCCTTTTTATTAGAATAGAACCACAATTTGGCCAACTCCTGACATAAAAAGTTAGCAGTAGTGAATTTTATCAAAGCAGGTATCCTGACATCTGTAATTTTTTCTTTCCTATAGATTGGAAGCTGTAAAAACGTCACGGTGATGTCTCTGCGCTCCAACAAACTGGAATTTCTCCCTGATGAAATTGGGCAGATGCAGAAGCTGAGAGTGTTAAACCTGAGTGATAACAGGTAAAGTTCATGGAGTTTTTTTTCAAAATCATTACAAGAATTTATTTCCATTTTTAAAAATTATTCTTCTTAAGCATTTGTAAAAATACCTATTTTTTTCATTATAAAAATTATATTTAGAATTAGTTTATTTAAACTATAAAGAAAAAAATCTTGATTTGTTTTTATAATCTTTATGGCTTGGTCTTAGTCCCACTGACATCCAAATTAAAACTTGAATGGGGCCCAGATCTAGGTCTCAGAGTATTTTAGTAGAACAAAACCTGCTTACTTCTTTCATCTCCTGCTGTTTCCATCTGCAAGTGTGACTTTTGGCTTTTAAATGGTATTTATCTTTGTGGTATTAAGTGATTAAAAAATTGTGAGTAGTTACGTGTAGGAAACCATGAAATGTGAGGACGCTGTTGTCTTACCCTGACTCCACTGAAATCAAAAGAAAATTTTCTATTTCCTTCAGCAAAGTTTTTGTAAAAAACAACAGACTCTTCTGCTTGCGACTGTTCCTCTGAGAAACTGAGTGCTTGGAATGGGTTTGTACTGATCCCTATCACACACTGCCACAAGTGTCAGAAAAGACTGACTTTTCCTTGAAGTCTCTCCATGAGTTCCAAGAACATGTTAGTTTTCAGTCTAACCACAGAACCACAAGTTAGCTGGGTAGGGCAGGAAATAGTGTGTGAAGTTCTGTCCTCAGGAAAAATCAGGGGACGGACTTTCCACCCCTGTGCCTGATTACCTGCCAGCACTTTCAATGCTGAAATTAAGGTTGACCATGAAATATAAAATTAGGTAATGTAGATCAACAACAAAAGCTTCTTCTGTTCTCATTGAGATGTGTCAGCTCAGTGACTCGTCCCCTGAGCCCTGGGCAAGCCAAGGAGGCAAACCTGACACAGACCTCTGCTCTCAGATTTTGGTGGAGGGTGGATCAGCATTTGGGGTCCCTCTTCCAGTGTGGTTTTAATACTGTGGTTTCAGGTACTGCAGCCTTTTGCTCTTGCTTCCTGTCTTCTGAGGGTCCTTGTTGCTGTAAGGTGGATATTGCTGATCTTAAGTGAACAGAAGCTGATTTGTTTCCAGGACTTTATTCAAGTATTCATGTTAGAATTCCATTTTAACCAAGGCATCAGACTCAGCTTTTCTTTCTCATGCCATACGTTCGTAAGACTGTATCTGTACTTCTCATCCCCTTAGTAGGGAGCCCTCTCTCCTTTTATCTTTGCAGGTCCAAACCCTCTTCCAGGCTCTTCATTCCTGGCCAATGCAGTAGTCCGTTGTTTCTACACAATAAAAAGCAAGGATGGGTTGAATCCTGGCTCTGAGGTTATCAGGGTGGAGTCTATTGAGAGCTGGTGGGCATGTGACCAGAGCTTAGGTGGCTTCACCAGCTGCAGGCAGGAAAGTTTTGATTCCAGATACTTGAAGTGCATCTGCCCCGGAGATTCATCCTTGCCTTTGCCAGGTGTAACGCTGTCTCCAGGGCTTCAAGAACCAATGAGGCATTCCATTAAGTAGTTGTGCATGAGTGGTGTGGAGCCTCCAGCAGTCAGGCAGTCACTCAGTCACTGAACACGGCAGCTTGGAGCCGGTCACGGTTGAGAGTGCACATGGGAGTCATTCAAAAGAAAAAGATTAAAAAATCTTACCAGTAACCGGTGTTCTTCAGGATGTGTAGTCCACATCTACATTTGTCTTCCATCTGCTTCTCCTCTCTCCTCAGAGTCCTTCCAGGTATGAGTCCTGTGATTGAGAGGTAGAGTTGTTAGAATGTACATTTGGGCTACACCTCTCAAAGAGCATCGGTTACTGGTAAGTAACCTTTCTTCTAGTTATAGATTGTTCTTAAAGAGGAGCTGAAAGAACCATCACCCTTTTTATACTTGCAGTCTTGGGGTCAGGCCCAAATCACAGCTCTCAGAGTTCAGACAAAAAAAGATCCAAAGATGATATGTGTGATCCACACACAAAAAATAAAAGGCTGCTCCCTGCTTATCCTTTTTCAGTTTAGTTGTTTAATTATACAATGTCCCTCATGGCCAAAGCACTAACTACTACTAGCATTGGGAATAAGTTTTCACTTGGCTTTATAGAAACAGTTCTCTGTGATTCTCCAAGCTGTCCAGTGAGAAGCTTCAGTGTTTCAGGGCAAATGCAAAGCATCACCTCCACATTTCTTTGTGCTGCTGCCTGCAGTTGCCTGTTGGACTGATGGAAGCGATGCAGATTGGTCACTTCTCTCTGTTACCTGGATGGGAGTGGATGTATCCCTCAGAACCTTTCTCTCCATGCTGGGGGACAGTCCAACCCTCCCAGGAAAGGAGGGTTTTCTTTATGTTCAGCCCCATTTGGCTTTTGTCTTCCTGGGCAGTCCTTCAGTTGGTGATTTCTTCCTGCTGTCTGCAGCTCCTCAGCCTTTGGGAGAGAGAGGAGAGCATTAGTGTAGGGTCAGGATAGGACTCTTCTGGTGTCACAGATAAGGTCAAGCATGGTCAGGGAGCTGGAGCCCCTCCCCTCTGAGGACAGGCTGAGAGAGCTGGGGCTGTTGAGGCTGGAGAAGAGAAGGTTCCAGGAGAACTCCCAGCAGCCTCCCAGTGCCTGAAGGGGCTGTTTGCCAGGACATGGAGCCACAGGATAAGGGGCAGTGGTTTGAAGCTAGGGCAGGGCAGGGTTAGATGAGATATGAGTAAGAAGTTCTTCCCCAGGAGTGTGGGGAGACTTGCCCAGATTGCCCAGAGATTGCCCAGAGAGGTGGTGGAGGCTCCATCAATGCCTGGAGACATCTCCAAGGCCAGGCTTGGTGAGACTCTGAGCAACCTCATCTAGTGCAGGATGTCCCTGTCACTGCAGGGAGTGGCACTGGGTCACTTTGGAAGGGCCCTTCCAACTCTAGGTTTCTATGAAAAGTAAAAATCATACATTCTTAATTAGAAGGAAAAACATGAATGAAATTTCCAGAAGTATCCAGTAATCACTCCCACTTTCCAATGTTCATGTCACTTTTAGGAAGTATGTTTACCTGTCACTAAAATGTTGATTTATTTTTTTACTGTTTCATTTAATTTTATCATTTAGTTTCACTGCAAATGCTTGTATTAATTTAATCTAACCTTTCTGCAAAAATGAGTTTTCAGTGTTCTTACACTATTTCAGTTTCGAAACTTAAATGTCCAATAAAAGGGTTTCAGTTTGGTAACAAGTACAAGGCAAAACCCAGTGTCTACTTGTTGCCTTCAGAGTAGCTTTAGATTCCAAATGCCAACCCAATGGGTAATATTCAAGATAAAATATATTTCAGTAAAAAAAAAGAGGAAATAAAGACATGACCTTATGGAAAATTCATTATGATCAAGATAAATTTGCAACGTGTAAATATTTAAGAGGAAGTGTTGTGAGCAGGAAGGACTCATGTTGTGATGTTGTCACTTGCAGACTGAAGAATTTACCTTTCACTTTCACCAAACTGAAGGAACTGGCAGCTCTCTGGCTTTCTGACAACCAGGTAATGGCTCCCTCTTCTCTTTAGGAAAGCACCAGGGCTCTTAGCAAGGGCTCTGAGTGAAACCTGGCATTTGATATGTGATTCTAATGGAATTTTGGGAGTGCTTGCTCCCTGACCAGCTTCATGCTCTCATGTCAAGGTGTAGGTTGCTCAGGTGGACTCATATTGACTGAGCTACTGTAGCTCTGCTCCTTAAATGTACTTTTTGTTCTTATAACTGAGCATAAGATTTTAAAGCTGGGGGGTGAGCTCACTAACTGGGAAGGATAGTAGAGAATTATAAGTAAATTCCAATGGGTTAAATTAAGATTCTTATTCTTTTTAGCTCTTAATCTCCATTTAAAAAATAACATTGCATTGCCCAGCTACAGAACATACAGTTCCTTTGAAACACAGGATATTGACTCCCCTACAGTGTAGCATTCATGGGTTTCTCTTCTATGAACTAGGACAATCACTCCCAGATACTACATTAGAGAAAAGTAATAATGAAACATAATGAGGTAAAATACAGCAGTAACATCTCAATGTCCAGAGTGCACTCATGTAAAGTCTCCACTGTCTTGCACCAGGTTTGCTATCAGATGAACTACTGTGAATTTACTCATCATTAGTCCTAGATTTACACAGATCATGGCCTCAATGGGAGTGTTCTGACTGTGTAGTTGCAGCTCAGTCCCACTGATCTTTAAGTTCCTCACTCTTCGACTGGTACCAACACTTTTTATCCTGCTGGGAGTTACAGAAGTGAGGAACAGGTGAGGAGGAGGCATTTCTACCAGATCAGTACTTGGTTTAGCACAAAAAAAGTTTATTTTCATGCAGAACACCTTGTATTAATGCTAAAATCTCATCTCAGTTAACACCCAGCTCTTTCTCTTGCCTCTCCTGCTCAGTCCAAGGCCCTCATTCCACTGCAGACGGAGGCTCATCCAGAAACAAAGCAGAGAGTCCTCACCAACTACATGTTTCCCCAGCAGCCCCGCAGTGATGAAGGTAAACCACCACCAGCAGCAGCTCCTGCAGAGACTGGCACCCTGCTTCTTCTGGGGAGAAAAACCAGAGGAAGGGGGAGGAGGGGGTGTGGGATGCAGGTCTGTGTTCTCTCTTCTGACACGTGGAGCTGGAGGTGTGGATGTGATGGTCTATTTTTTGGTGTACACAAAGGAATTTGATTTACAAATCCATGATTCTCAGGCCATCAGAGCTACATTTTTTTTCAGATACCCTTTTCATTTCAGAAGAATGGCTTTGTATGGGCAATTTAAAGCTCCCCAGTGTTCTCATTTGAGCTCAATACTGAATTCTGTCAGGTTTGCTTTGGCAGTTACTGCTCCCATCGCCCCCTCAGCTGCTCTAAACCAACAGCCCAAGATTATGGATGAGACCATCTCTTTTTAGGTAACTTTCAGTCTTCTGATTTGGTGCATTTGCAATTTCACCCCAGATTTCCAGTCAGACAGCGACAGCTTTAACCCCACTTTGTGGGAGGAGCAGAGACAGCAGCGCATGACGGTCGCCTTTGAATTCGAAGATAAAAAAGAGGAGGAGGAAAACCCAGGGAAAGTGAAGGTAAGCTCTATTTGTTTCATCCTGGTGTTCACATATTATGGTCAGATTCCATTGTGTGGTGGCCCTGCCAGCCAGAGGAATGCTTTGTCCCCTGTGGCGGGTCCATGTCCCACAGGGCTGCACCTCTCTAATGTTTTGGCTTGGCCGTCTCAAGTTCAAGACAGTCTCTGTCCTCTGTGGGTAAGAACTCAGCACTCATGTCTATTTACTGGAGTCCCATTCTCACCCACAGTGAGAGGGGACAAACCAGTGCTTCACTTCTCAAGGCTGTTTCTTCATGAGATTCCTCTGGTCCCATAGACAAGTCCATGTTCTTCTCCTCCATAATGATCCTGACATCTCCTCATCAGCTCAAAACACCACATTTTACAGCTGATGCTGCAGCAGAGAGGAATTCTTGAATGGAAAAACTAAGCAGGGAGGTAGGAGCTATTCAGGTATTTCCTCCTGACTGTGTAGCTGAAGGAGAGCATCTCTTTTCTCTCACTTCTCACCCTGTGAACACCAGATACCCACCAGTACCTGTAGTTCATAAAAGCTGAAAGTAGAGCAAAACCACTGTTCTAATCTAGGAAATCTTGCCAAACTGGGAAAGGGGAATATTTCCCACTGAGGGTGTGTGGTGGAGGACTTTCCCCTGTCATGGATAAGAGTCTTTATGCCCAAGTCGTGAAAGAACGAGCTCAGATTCAGTAACTATTGATAAGATAGAAATCCTTATTTGTGTCCTTCAGATGTGTCCATGCTCTGTCCCATTCATGCCATAGAAGTGCTGTGAAGAGTTCTTTGACTGAGCTGTTTTTACGGATTACAGATTTCCTCTGTAGGTAAAGATTCCCTCTCTAATGAAAAATCTAAATCAGTGATGAAAGCACATATGTTATGGTGGATGTCACCTACCACAGCTGCCAGTGTTTTTACTGGTTAATATGAGTGTAGCAGTGGTAGGAAACTCTTGCTGAAATCCCTTTCTACAACTGATCTATCTAAGGGAAGTCTTTCAGTAGATCTTCCTTGCTGAGGATTTGCTCTATGTCTTGGCTTCAGCTGTTTGTGGACTTGACACTTTTAAATTATGGTCTACATTTGGTGAAAAAGCAATTGCCTTATTAGGCCTCATCTAAATATGATTTCTTTCAACCGTAAATCAAGCCCAGCATTAGTAATGCTTTATAGACTTTATTTTTTTTCTGTTGTAATTCTTTAACTTCTGACATCATAGCCATACATTTTAACATTTTCTGTTGAAGTCGTGTCAGACTGGGTTATCTGTAACATTTATTCTATTATTCAGAATTGTATGCTGGTATTTTGTACAGTTTTATTTTCCAAATCAGTCATCCTTTTGCTTCTCAAATACTCCCATCAACAAAACATATTCATTTGAACTGAAAATTACATTCTCTTTACCCATTAAGGATTGAAAATGCACTAGCTCTAATAGGTAGCTATTAAAATCTTGTTCCCTTCGCAGAGCTCACCTACAGAGAGAGGTAAAAGCTTCTTTGGGAAGTGCTTCCAGATATTTGTCACGTAGGAAAAAGAGAGTGATGTCACATTTCACAGCCTTGTGATAGGGAACAGTGATCCTGCCAGGCACTGGGAGCTGTCATTTTCTTCCAGTGAAGGGTTTTGTTGCATTTCTACCCAAAATCTAGGCCCAGAGAGAGTGGTATCTCAGCCCCAACCTCCTGCCTTCCCACTGCAGAGTTTGGTGGCTATTGGAGCTCTCAACAGCAGATGCCACTCTGCTCTCTTGGTCAGTCCCAAGGTTGGGGACTGGGAGGCGAGGACACGCCACAGACCAGGGTCAGGGGACAGTCTGACAAGATGCAGCCTCACCGAGGTCATGATGATTAGATGCACTCTCCAGCAGCTCTTCTCATGCTATTGTGTGATGTCAGCAGAGGCAGATGCTGGCCTCTCCTTCATGATGGAGGATGCCAACATATGTCCTGCTGGATCATTCCCATCGTGGTAATTCGTGGCACTATCCCCTCAGCAATTTGCTGTTGTGTCGTGCTTTGTTATCTGATGGGGGGTAGTGTCACCCATGAGCCACCTCAGCCACTTTCTCCCTTTCACCCAAACTGGAGGTTTTGGAGAATTGCCTTCAAGAGGCTGTGGATTTGGGAAATACAGCACTTCTCTGCTTCTGAAAACTACAAACTGTCCACTTAAAATGTAGAGTTTTCTAGCAAATCTGTAGGGCTGTCAGTTAAAGCGCTGCTCAGTGCGTCAGAAGTGGTTTATTTTCTGTATAAGGAAGGAGTAAGACACACTCAAGTGCATGTCTGTATCTCCCAGTAGATGCATTTCTGTTCTCAGCCTCCATGGATAGCCCAGATAAATCTGGCACAGTGAGCAGAGCTAAATTAATTTGCATTTCCACCAGTGTCATTTTGGACAAGTGTGATTTAAGGTGTCAGTGCTCTCAGGCATAGTGTAGAATTAAAGTAGAAGACTCACAGAGTAAAAGATCAGCTTGTAAGGAGGCACTCCCATCCTTTATGTCACTCAAATCATGTGTAACTGAGGGCATAGCTCAGTCCAAAACCCATGGAAATAGCCCTAGGTAGCACATTACCTTGAAAAGATGAATTAAAAGTGTGAGGGATTTGCACTTAGCCATAGTGGTGTAGCCAGGGTTTCAGTTTGCATGCTGGTTTTCATTTTGTTTTTGTGCTTTAATTCTTTTTATGAATGTTCAGGTTGAAATAAATCTAAAACGTTACCCCACTCCCTACCCGGAGGATTTAAAGAACATGGTAAAATCAGTTCAAAATCTGGTGGGCAAAACAAGCCATGGAGTGCGGCCCGAGAACTCCGCTCCCAGCGCCAGCAGTGACCAAAGTGTGGCAGACAAGTATGAGCACAAGTGGCCCATGGCACCCAAGGAGATTTCAGTGGAGGTAATGTAAAAGGATCCTTCTTCCTCTCCAGGCTTCCAGGATGGGGTTTTAACTGAACTCTGTCAAATTATATTACCTATCTGCTGTCAACTTCACACCCCATAGTATCTGCTCTCCTTCCCTGAGGTTAATTGAGTTTTATATTGAGTTGCTGTTCTCCCCAGTACTGCTAGCTTTATCAGACTGAATTTTGGGCTTTTAAATCTACCTAGATGTGGATTTTAGTATGGAGAGATACAAGCACTGTCCTGAATTTTAATGTTAGAGACTTGCACATTAGCAGAAGAATGGATTTGGTCAGGCTTTGTTGCTGTTGCAGACTTTTGGAAATTTCATGGCACAATGTTGGCGTTCTAGGTTCAAGATAAGGAAAATAAAGAATTCTCAAAGGGCCCCCTGTCTGATACAGACAGCACCCATAAACAGACTCTGGAAATCCTGGCCAGGAAGGAGGAAGAAGAGCCTCCCAAAAGTGCAGAGGTACAGCGAGAAACCTCACATGCACCCTCCTTCCAAGGTGGAGAATCTCTCACTCTGCGGATGCTGAGCACTGCTTTTGTTTCTCAAAGCACTTGTTTTGCCAGAGTTTGTTCCACTGCACTGGGAGGTGTGTGTGCTGCACTGGGAAGGGCTGTCACACTGGTGTTAGCTTTAGGCTGTGTGCACATCACTGCTGGCCTCTACAAAACACCACTCGGGCGTTCTGCATGGAAAAGTAGCTTTGAATTCATCACCCTGTGAGAATTGGGGTTTAGGGGTTCACTAAATGGGCTCTGAAGGTGCCTGTTGTCTGCTGGTGTGGTACTACCTGCTCTAGCTCCCCACATGTAGGAGGAGTGAAACATCCATTGTGTAAATATAATTGTATTCTTGGAGGACAAATCACATGGCAAATCCTTCTAGAAATCTCACTTTCTGCTGGTGCTGCAAAAAGCAGTTAATGGAGAGTAAAAGAAGGAGGAATGCTTATTCCTGAAATAAGAAGTAACTGTTTGTTCTGAATTTTTCATTTATTTCTACTGGCAGCTTGTATTTCTATGACCTTTAGTTCCTCAGAAATACTGATGTGACCTTGATGGATCTTGCAAGTTTTGCCTGGTTTTGTGTACATTCTCAAAACAAATATATCACTATAATTTTTTACATTTATGTGGGACTAATTAGAATTTTCAGCTGACAAATCGGCAGGATTAGGTGCTGCATGAATGCTGGGTTTAGATGTGTTGGCACCTTTGTGGAAAAAAAAAAAAAAGGCAGTGGAATGTTTTGTTCATTTCAGTTTGACCTGGATTCTCTTTTCTCTCTTGACTCTCTGTTATCATTTCTTCCAGGATGCCTTTGTCCATCCTGCCAGCGAGATGAGGATAGGAGAGCTTCGTCCTTCCATTCCAGAGACTCCCTTGTACCCCCCCAAGCTTGTTCTGCTGGGCAAGGATAAGAAAGGTATTGATTTAACTTGCAGCCTTCTAGATGAGAGTGTGTATAGTGTACACACACGTTCAGATTTTCTTAAGGTGTTATAGAATCATAGAGTGGTTTGGGTTGGGAGGGACCTCAAAGAGCATCTAGTTCCAACCCCCTTGCCATGGTCAGGGACACCTCCCACTAGACCAGTTTGGACTTAAACACCTGCGGGGATTGAGGGGGCATCCACAACCTCTGTGGGCAGCCTCTTCCAGTGTCCCTCCACCCTCACAGCAAAGAACCTCTTTCTTCTCTCCGGCCTAAATCTCCCCTCTTCCAATTTGCATCCATTGGTCCTAGTCCTGCCATCCTGGACCCTATTCAAAAGTCCTACCCCAGCTCTTCTGTAGCACCCTTCAGGTATTGAGAAGCTACTCTGAGGTCCCCCCTGAGCCTTCTCTTTTCCAGGCTGAACAACCCCAACTCCTTCAGCCTGTCTTCAGAAGGGAGGTGCTCCAGCACTCTCATCATCATCACTTCACTCTAATTTTAAAGCATATTAAATATTAAATTTTTATCTGTACATGTGTGTATATGGGGGGGTGAACTAGATGACCATACATCCCATCACATTCTATGATTCTGATGTATCTCCACAGTCTCAATTTTAGAATGTATTGAAGTGCCACCTCCTGAAAACACTCCTGTCTTTTGTTTCAGAATCAACAGACGAGTCGGAAGCAGATAAGATCCATGGTCTGAACAACAGTGTTTCCTCAGGCACTTACTCGGACTATTCCCCTTCCCAGGCTTCCTCAGGGTCCTCCAACACACACGTAAAGATGGGATCCTTGCAGCCAACAGCTAAAGACACAGTGAATAACTCCCTTTGGGGGAACAGGTGGGACCATCCCTCTTACAGCTCTTGGTTGCCCTTGTCTTACCTTCTCATACACATTCAAGTGATTGAGTAGGTACATCCTGCACTAGATGTGGTTCCTCCAGGCTTCAGCAAGCCTGGCCTTGGGTGTCTCCAGGCATTGATAGGGCCTCCACCACCTCTCTGGGCAACCTTTTCCAATGTCTCACCACCCACATGGGGAAGAACTTCTTCCTCATATCTCATATAACCCTGCCATGGCAAACAGCCCCTCCTCAGCTTTGCTGAAGCCCCCTTAGGCACTGGGAGGCTGCTGTGAGGTCTTCTGGAGCTTTCTCTTCTCCAGTCTCTAACAGAGGGCTCAAACAGAGGGTATTTTACCTTGTTTGATGTTTTGTTCCCACAGGCTGGCCCAGTCGTTCCCCCAGCCCCTTGAAACAAAGCCATTGCTGAGTCAGCGGGAGCCGGCGCCAGTGGGGAACCTGCCCCAGCGCGTGGAGCGGCGCCCGCTGAGCGAGGCCTTCGCCGACAGCTGGACCGACGGCTCACACTACGACAACACGGGCTTCGTGGCAGAGGAGAGCGCGGTGGAAAACCCCGGTGCCAACCCCCTGCTCAGCACCAAGTCCAGAAGCACATCCGCTCATGGGCGCCGGCCCTTGATCAGGCAAGACAGGATTGTTGGCATTCCCCTGGAGCTGGAGCAGCCCACACTCAGAAACACACACGACTCTGAAGTGCCTCCTCCCAACCCTTGGCAAAATTGGACCAGAACCCCTAGTCCTTTTGAAGACAGGACAGCTTTTCCTTCCAAACTGGAAAGCACCCCCACCACCAGCCCTTTGCCCGAGCGGAAAGATCACATCAAGGAGTCTCCTGAGATGACGAGCACCTTCACTCCGGGAATAGCCTGGGAATATCATGATTCAAATGCAAACAGAAGTCTCACAAACGTCTTTTCCCACATCCACTGTCGCCCAGATCCTTCCAAAACAGTCATTTCCATCAGCAAGAGCACGGAGCGCCTTTCTCCCATGATGAGGGATTTAAAATCTAATAAATTCAAGAAGTCGCAAAGTATCGATGAGATCGACATCGGTACGTACAAAGTGTACAACATCCCCTTGGAAAACTATGCATCGGGCAACGAGACGGTAGGAACCCACGAGAGGGTGGAGAAGCTGCTGGGCCCGGAGCACGGCATGCTCAGCATGTCCCGCAGCCAGTCCGTCCCCATGCTGGATGACGAGCTGCTGACCTATGGCAGCGTCAAGGTGCAGACCCAGCAGAAGCCCTCCGTCACCAAGAAGGTCTACCAGTTTGACCAAAGCTTCAACCCACAGGGAGCAGTGGAGGTTACCGCCGAGAAGAGGCTGCCGCCGCCACCGCCCTTCCAGCTCAACCCCGAGTACATCCCCCAGCCCACCAAGAACCTGCCCCAGGAGCTGGTCAGCCCCAGGGGTTACCGCGGCTACCCCCCCGTGGAGCACATCTTCTCCTTCTCCCAGCCCTCTGTCAATGAGGAGGCAGTGCCCACCCCCTTTGCCAGCCAGGGCTCCCGCCCGGGCTTCCTGCGGCGGGCGGACTCCTTGGTCAGCTCCACCGAGATGTCCATGTTCCGCAGAGTGAGTGAGCCCCACGAGCTGCTCCCTGCAGAGCGCTATGGCCGCCCTCCCTACCGAGGGCCCGTGGAGCGCCAGGGCAGCATCTCGCTGGCCGAGTCCCAGTTCCTCAAGAGGAACGGGCGGTACGAGGACGAGCACCCTTCCTACCAAGAAGTCAAAGCCCAGACCGGCAGCTTCCCCGTGAAAAACCTCACGCAGAGGAGGCCGTTGTCTGCGAGAAGCTACAGTACAGAGAGTTACGGCACTTCCCAAACCAGGCCGGTCTCAGCAAGGCCTACAATGGCAGCTCTGCTGGAAAAGATACCGTCAGACTATAACTTGGGTAACTATGGCGACAAGCCTTCCGATAACAGTGATATAAAGACAAGGCCTACCCCTGTGAAGGGAAATGAGAGCTGTGCTAAAATGCCCGCTGACTGGAGACAACAGCTACTTAGACATATAGAAGCTAGAAGGTTAGACAGGGTATGTTTGGCACTTCTCTGCAATTAATGCCTTTAGTTGTGTGTTTCGGGATTTCAAACCATTTGCACGTCCGGTGGTGGCCGCCACAATTCCCAGGCGTGAGATTCCTGCTTTGGTGTCAGAGCAACCATCCCGGGGCACTCGGCAGCGAGGGGTCCTGGGTCCAATGGGGGGAAAAGAGTCTCTGCAGAGGAACGGGGCCCTTACTGATGCAGGAACCCCCGCAGCACTCTCTGAGATAATAAAAACCCACACAAACCTCTCCTTGCCAGCAGAGGAGAAGGTGCTGCTGAAGTCCTCCGCCTCAGTAACGCTGGGAGAGTGTTAAAAGATGCTGGAGACATCTTTGCAGTAAAAAGCAATAAAGAGAAAACGTCACAGATTAGAAGTAAAAGAATGTATTTTAGCTTTGCTGTTGCTGTCAGTGGAGGGGGTTTGGAGGTATCTCCCAGCTGTGCCATACACACTGCTGCTGCTCCTAACCAGGAATGTGATTATTGCTCCTTTTAGCCATAGGAAATTGTGGTTATTTGCCTAGTCCTGTAGCGCATGGTTTCAATAATGATCTCAACTATTTAATGACCTACTTCACAAATCTCGTTTACTTCATAGTCTCAAGTGGTTGTGAAAATTCCCTGTGGTCAAGTGCACAAGGTGACATGTTCTGAAACGATTTCATGCCAGATGCTGTGGGTTTGGTGTCGATACAATCATTTCTCTCCCAGTCACTCAGAGGTGACAAATATTGACCTACCAATAAGTATCAAATGAGTAAAAGTTTAAAAACCTTCTTGAAGGCTGAAGCTTTTTCCCTGCTTCAGCCCTTTTCCTTCAGTTGTATGAAACCTATGGGGAAATACAGAAGAAACGCCTAGGGCAAGTAGTGACCCCTGAGCAGGGATATTTCTGGTGGCAATAAATGCTTCCCAGGTGGTGGTTAAGAAATATCCTATTTAGTTTACCATGAAATACCAATCCCTTGCTCAGTTTACAATGTGTGCTTGCTTAGGATGTATTTTGTCTGATGAAAGGCCAGCACTGGTGATTCTATCTAGTTCAGCTGAGCTCCCAGTGAGCTGTGGTTTGCAGTGTAGGATGAGCAAAGCCTTAAGAAGCTTCTCCAGGAGAAGACACTGGACCTGGCCAGAGCTTGTGGGAATTGAGGCAGCAGCAGCCACTCAGTAGTGGCCCAGCCCCACGGCTGGTGCAGAGCCTTCTCCTGTAGAGCTTCTCTTTCCCTTGGTGCTCCTGAATGTGTCCTGGATAGGCAGAGGTATCAAAATTTGCAAAATAAAGACTTGTACCCTATGCTATATATCCTTCAAAGTCCAGATAACGACATATTTCATCTGCTGTCAGCGTGGAAGTCTTTAATGGTATCCATTTTATGTATAACTAGCAATGTATCTGCTTCCGTGTGAGCCAGTGCATGCCTCAGAGAGCTCTTGATTTCTCGGTACTGTTTGTTGGCTTTAAAACTAAAACTCTGTGAATTTAACCATATATGTGTGATATCTGATTTGATGAGCATGTGTGTTCATATCCTGTCACGTGGTTGTTTCCTCTACTCAGACCGCTGCTTACAAACACAACACAGTTAGCCTTGGCATGCTGCACTCTGGAGGGTTTTCAGCAATGCATGCCGGCAGAAGCATGACTTTAAACTTGCAGACTAAATCTAAATTTGAAAACCAAATGCTTCAAGAGCTACCTCTACCACAAGTAAGTATGGGATAGCCAGCATATTACCAGCATTACAAAACCAATTAATGATACTCTTTGCTTTTTTTGTTTTTTTCCTGGTTTAGCTTTCTTTGCGCATTCTTTGTGCTTGTACCATACCCAGCCCCAACAGCAATGATGGGAGCAATCACCTTTCCCTGCTCAGAGCCTTGCTGTTGAGGCTGGGTCACTGACCTGGCTGTTGTTACTGCTTCCTGCTCTCGTTACCAACTGATGTGACCATTCTGATTTTCTCAATGACTTGAGCTGTGCACAGAAATGTTGTTTGGTGACTGTTTGATCTCAGAATTAATGTAAAAATGTTGAATGTGCGTTTAGAAGGGATCCATAAGAGCAGGGACTTGAACAGATGGGGATGCTGTAATAGCTGGTGAGCTTTGGTTGTGTGCCTGCCACACCCCAGTTCATTTTGAGCTTTGGTGGAGCACTGCCCGTAGAAAGAAAATAATTTTCTATTTTTTTTAATAGTTTATTTTACAGCTCTTAGTAATAAGGATGTGCATACACACACAGTTACCTACCACCAAAGGTCTGTCTGATGGGAAAAGCGGAGATGAGCAGCCAGAGAGGGCCATTGTTGAGGGACTCAGAGAAGAGATGCTGAGACATTGCCCTGTGTCACCTCTGGCAGTAACCTACAAAGCCCTGCTGGGACTGTGTAACACTGCTGGACCAGCATCCTCAAATGTCTCTCTGCATTAGCACCAGTAGCTGCTGGTAGAAATTAGCACCATCCCTGTGAGTAATTAAAGGGTAACAGAGCAGAGATGCAGGCGCTGAAATGTGATCATCTGCGCCGTTAATTGCCGGCCTGGCCTGGGGCAGGCTCTGGCCATGTCCAGCTGGCCCCTTCCCAGCCAGCCCTGGCCCAGGCTCCCCACTTGGCACTGGCCAGAGATTCCCAAAGCAAGGCTTCAGTGTAGGAGCTGAGATCCAAGCCTCTTTAGATGAGTGAGATGATTTAATGGCAGCCCCATGCCCAGACTGTGCTGGCCTGAGGACAGGTCCGAGCCGCACACACGCAGCAGGCACTGGTCCCCAGGAAGGCAGGAGGGGAGTCAGGGTATGAGGCACACACAGGGACCTGGCAGCCTTCTCCTGCTGCAGCTCACTTCCCACACCCTCCTCATTCTGTCCTGCTGTCCCAGGGTTTAAGCAAGTTCCCACGTTAGTGTCTGCTTCTCTGTTGTCAGTTGGTGACATCTAGGTCAGCTCCTACCCATGAGATGTCTGTTGGTTGTGCTTGTTTTTTTCTTTCAAACAATTTGTTTGTCTGGTTGGGTTTAAGTGCCCAGTCCTTGGAAAAAGTCCCATTTGACAGCAAATAACGGCACCATTTCTCTGCACACAGTCAGGAGTGAGGTGTTACATCTCACCTGAAGAATGTTAGTCTGTAGAGCAATGTGGATACCAGTTCATGGGAAACTGATAAAACTTCTGAGTGTGACCTGTTTTGGGGGTGGGTGGATGGGAATTACCTGCTTCATATTCCACCAGAGTTTCATACCCATGTAAATGGCGACACTGAACTGCATGAGGGGGGATGTCTAATCTTACTGTACTATTTGGAAAGTGGGGGGAAAATGATTGTTGGAAATGTGAATATTTAGTACTGTTACATTTTATTCCTTCACGAGTTCTAAAGAATTCTGTGTTTCTTATGGAATCCAGGCCACAGCAGGTTAATATTGACCTCTTCTTCCTCTTCATTGTGGCCTGAATTCAAGAGAGTAATGAATGAAGTCTAATTGCTCAGTGGAAGATGAGGGAATCGAACACAGTCATGATTTACTTAGAGAAAGTTTATTACCCTGATTGTATTCCGTGTATGAAATATTTGAACTGCTGCATTTCATTTTTCATCTCGATTTAACAGAGAGTTTATGTGCAGTCTGGCCAGGCTCTGTAATACTGAGTAATGTTGCTAGCAGACAAATTCATTTTACTCCAGAAAATGAAAAGAAAAACCTGTTATCACAGAATTTTCCTGTTTAGCAGAGAGCACCAGCAATATTTTTCCATTCAGAGTGGGAACTGATCAGCCATGGTCATGGCACAGCCTTGCCTGCAATGGCAAAAGAAGCACTTTTCAGAAGAGTGTGCTCAGTTTTTGCCTCCTATCTGACAATTCCTGTAGAAGAAGTGTATGGTTTGGTTCACTTCCCTTTCAGAAGTGTAGGTACCATCTTCCCCTTAGGAATAATCAGCAAGTTGCTATGGAGGGAAGGTGGGAGTTCCTGTGGGGAGCTGCCTCCCTGCTCCCCTGTGTCTCCTCACAGGCACAGCACAGGGGAAACCCACAAGTTCAATATTGCCATTTTCTGAAGGCAGTTTATCTTGGTGGCAAAGACTTGGTATAAAATTTTTGGATGCTAAACTGGCCAGTAAAGAACCATGACTCAGTTAATGGCAGTTGGCACTGTTAAATTGCTAACGTTTAGTTTTTCTGAAAATAACAAGTCTCGTTCAATTAATTTTCTCTTTTCTCTCATCATTCATTATTTTCATTCTTTCTCTTGTGGAGCTCCCAGCATCTCCAGCTTGGGGAAAGTCTCACAGCAGTGGGATTGCACGGGGTGAAATACTGTGGGGATTGAAAGGCTTTCTGGTCTAGAGCTAGCCTGTTACTTGTTTAACTGGGTTGCTGGCTGAGGTGGCTGTGGAGGGAGAGTTGTTGTGCAGGTGACTAAAGGCTGCCCTACCTTTGTGCAACAGACCCCGTCGCAGCAGAGCAGTGTCCTGGACAATGGGCAGGAGGAGGTGGCCGTGGGCAGCCAGTGGAACCCCTACCCGCTGGGCCGGCGGGATGTGCCTCCTGACACTGTCACCAAGAAGGTAAGTGGTGGCCTCAGAGCTGCTGCCACAGACACCTTGGGCTCCTGCAAGGATGGGGGGAGCAGATGAATGAGGACAGCTTTGGGAGAGGAAGAGTTTTGTTTCAAGGCATCAGATCATTCTGAAAGGTGGATGGTATTTTCATGCCTGGTGCCTGCTTTGGTATTTGTTTCTGCAGATCATAGAAAGGTCCAGGCTGGGAGGGACCTTTCAGCTCCTGGAGTCCTGGACCCAGCTCTGACAAAACCAGCCCTAAGCAATCTCTCTGAGCTCTGTGTCTGCTCAGTTCTGAAATCCCTCCAGCCTCTGTCCTGGGCTGCCTCTTCCAGTGCTTGACAGGCCTTTCAGGGTAAAAATTTTCCCTAGTCTCTATCCTATCCCTCTCCTTATGCAACTTGAGTCTATACTCTCCTACCCCACGGACTGCTCCTTGGGAGAAGAGCCTGACCCCCACAGCTCCACCCTCCTGTCAGGGAGCTGCAGAGAGCCACAAGTTCTCCCCTCAGCCTCTTCTTCTCCAGCTGAAACCCCCCAGCTCCCTCAGCTGCTCCTCACAGCTTTTGTGCTCCAACAACTCCATTGCCCTTGTCTGGACCTGCTCCAGGATCTCAGGGGCTTTTCTTTGTAGTGAGGGGCCCAGAACTGGACACAGCAGTCGTATCGTTGATGACACAGTGGACTTGGCAGATGTGTTCCTGAAAAGTCTTCATTGAAATCTTTCATTTCAATTCTCTTCTTCAGCTCATGACAAAAAATGAATGTGTTGAGATGGAGCCAGGCCCATTCTCTGTGCAACCACGGGGGCTTTGGCAGAGACAGCACCTGCTGATACTGGAAAGGGCTCTCTCTGGTACCTCCCAGTGGCAGGTACTGAGATCTGGGCTGTTCTCGTGCAAACATTGGCTGCTCCCTCTGGCCCCAGCTTGGTTCCACTTCTCCATCAAGAACCTGCCATTTTGGGATGTTGCAATCAATGATCTGAAGTGTGGAGCATCCTGACAAACAGAGTGATTTCTGCAGTAGGTTTGGGAAGGGGGAGCCAATGTGTCTGCAGGGACAGCTACACTCAGGGTTGGCTAGGTGGGGATTGGTCCCCATCTGCAGCAAAGTGAATTGAAGGTGTGACAGTTGGTGTGTGGGCTGACAGCTCCTCACAGTGCTGGGGTCCCTGGTGCCTCCATCTCTCCTTTTCCAAGGAGCAGCCTTTGCCTTCACACAAAAGGAGTGACAAGAGAAGCAACACATGTGGGAGAGAGTTGCTGGAAGGTGGGAGATTAAAGTCTCAGAGATGCCTTCAAAGGCTTAGGAGGAGGAGGATAGCAAGGGCTCCCTGACTGAGCCTATTTCTGTTAACCACAACGGAGGCTGGAGCTTCATTCATCTCCAGCATCTACTGGGCTTTTCACCCAATGAAGAAGATTTGAGGCTTTTCAGTGAAGAAACGCTTTTGTATTTAAATTAGGAATTTTCTTTTGAGGTGAACATTTCTCTTGCTGTGACTGACATGGTGGGTGTGGAATGGTGTCTGGGGCTGATGGCAGGTTCTGCTTTTCTGGAGACCCTCCTGTGTTGAGTGACACGAAGTGAGGCACAGGACTCTGCTGGACATGTGTCCCTCAGCTCATGTCTACATCCTGTGAGGTGACACAGATTCAGCTATCAGAGAGTTAATGAGTAGTTTAAATATCTGACTTGAGCAGTTTCCTTCCCATCTGATCTTGGATGTGCTGAGGGTGTCTGAGCCCTGAAGTGGGATGTTATTGCCCCAGGCTGCTCTTGGACTCAGTTTGTCAATGGCTTTGAGGCAATTTCATGTCCTGTGAGCTGTATCTTAAGAACTTGGGAACTGAGTATCTGGCCACAAGGAGCAAAAGATTTCTCTGTCATGGGTCACTCTGAGAGTCCCACTTTTGTGCTGGCCTGAGGTGCTGTCAGACCTGCTCTTCCCAGTCCCATCTCTGGATGCAGGCAGCAGAAGTTTGGCTGGCTCTCACAGCTGCCCACGTCCACCAGCATGGGTGTTCCTTCAGACAAGGCATGGGATTCCCACACACAGACACAGTGCCTGGGCTGGGTCAGAAATCTCACTCCAAACTATTCTTGGGGGCAGGGGGGAAAAAGAAACATTCCAGTATCTTCTGAGTGTGCTGTGAGAAACTGTCCACCCCACTTTGACTTATGAAATGGTTTTGGTTTACAAGGCACTGGAAACTGAAGCATATATTGTAACAGGAGGAAAATAGTGTTTTATTTTATAAAATGTACCTTATGTGGCTGATTTCCCTTACACCTTCTGGGGACACTGAAAGCAGTGGGTGCGTCCTTGCTGCTTTTCCTCACAGCTGTGAGGGAAAAGGCAAAGCTCTGCTGTGATCAGCTTCATAAATTGTGGTAACCCCTTGTTTTCCTGACTTCCTGCCCTAATGGCTTGTGTCCCCCACAGGCAGGTAGCCACATCCAGACACTGATGGGGTCTCAGAGCCTGCAGCACCGCAGCCGTGAGCAGCCCTATGAGGGCAGCATGAACAAGGTGACCATCCAGCAGTACCAGCCCCCCCTGCCCATCCAGATCCCCTCAGCACAGAGCTCCCGCCCCCCACAGCCCCCACGGTGCCTCATCCAGACCAAGGGCCAGAGGAGCACCGATGCCTACCAGGAGCAGGTGAGAATATCCATGAAATCATACAATGACTTGGGTTTTAAGCCTCCTTCCAAGACCATCAAACCCAAACCACCTGCAGTGACAGGGACATCCTGCACTATCTCAGATCACTCAGAGGCTCAGCAAGCCTGGCATTGAATAATAACACTTTGACAGAAAATCTGTGGTGTTTTTCTGCCTTGTCTGGGGCAGGAAAAAGGCACACTGGGCAGTGAGAGGGGTTTGGCTGAGCTGGAGCTGAGCTCCTCCTGCCCCAGTACCAGGGACTGGGACAGTTTAGCAGTGAAATTCCTGAAGAGAGCCACCTTCCCAGGGTCAGAGTGAATTAATGAGCAATTTTCCAGCAGAAAGTCAGGGTTGGCAAGACCCTAATCTCACATTTGCTGCTCCAGCTCAGCCCTACAGAAGGCAGCTCTGGCTCCAGTACCTCCAGTAGTGCCCTCAGTCTAACAAGGTGGCCCAGTTTCTTCACTAAGTGTCCCCATTCTTGTTATATTCGGCCTTAATGAGCGTCTCTGTGCTCAGGGCAAGCTGGAAAAGTAAAACCATGAGATAAAGTCCTTCTGACAGAGATCAGTGGCCAAGTGGAGGTGAAAAATTTGGCCAGTGTGAACTGCTCTGAGGGGTTTTCCTGCTTGAAGATAAAATTTTAAAGTACACAGGAAAGTGCTGAGAATGTCACAGTGTCACTGAGCCCCCTGAAACCATGAAAATACTCCCAGCTTGTGGCAATGTTCTACTGCTTTTCACTGTGCTGGCTGTGCAAGAGGTGGGAAGGGCTTGATGCCAGGAAAAAAGACTCAGTAGTTGGATGACTATCAAGCAGGTATTTATTGCAGCACTGGACATGCAGGGGATTACTCTGTACTTATGCACGTGCCAAAGAAAGGAATTGTCCCAAACTTATACCCCTCTAACAGAAATAATTATTATCTAAGAAAACAAATCTCTCAGTTCTCCTNCCATGAAAATACTCCCAGCTTGTGGCAATGTTCTACTGCTTTTCACTGTGCTGGCTGTGCAAGAGGTGGGAAGGGCTTGATGCCAGGAAAAAAGACTCAGTAGTTGGATGACTATCAAGCAGGTATTTATTGCAGCACTGGACATGCAGGGGATTACTCTGTACTTATGCACGTGCCAAAGAAAGGAATTGTCCCAAACTTATACCCCTCTAACAGAAATAATTATTATCTAAGAAAACAAATCTCTCAGTTCTCCTCCTCTGGCAGAGAAAGCAGTCACAGCAAGCTGCCTTCAAAGTCTGCTCCGCCCTTTACTGGCTGGCTGGACTTAATATCTCCTTGTTCCTCAAAAATAAGACTCCAGGACTGAGCTGAGCAGTGTTTACATACCAATCGCATTATTTAACTAACATCTAAGCACATCTTCACTNCAGGGGATTACTCTGTACTTATGCACGTGCCAAAGAAAGGAATTGTCCCAAACTTATACCCCTCTAACAGAAATAATTATTATCTAAGAAAACAAATCTCTCAGTTCTCCTATGGCAGAGAAAGCAGTCACAGCAAGCTGCCTTCAAAGTCTGCTTTGCCCTTTACTGGCTGGCTGGACTTAATATCTCCTTGTTCCTCAAAAATAAGACTCCAGGACTGAGCTGAGCAGTGTTTACATACCAATCGCATTATTTAACTAACATCTAAGCACATCTTCACTTTCAGTGACTAACTTTTCAATTGTTTCCCCCCATTGCAGAGCCTAGCTGTTTCAATCCCCTGTTTCATTTCCCCCCTTTTCCAGTTACTTTTGCAAATTCTTTTGCAATAATTGCTATATCCCAGTCCCCTTAAGCATGATAATGTTAGTTTTATTATAAACTTAAAAGGAACATTGTAGAGTAAAACTTAACTAATTATAATGAATATTACAATGGATACAATTGCAAGGATTATAATGGATACTATAACAATGGCTATTGTAAGAGCAGTGAAGTGATAAAGNGACTAACTTTTCAATTGTTTCCCCCCATTGCAGAGCCTAGCTGTTTCAATCCCCTGTTTCATTTCCCCCCTTTTCCAGTTACTTTTGCAAATTCTTTTGCAATAATTGCTATATCCCAGTCCCCTTAAGCATGATAATGTTAGTTTTATTATAAACTTAAAAGGAACATTGTAGAGTAAAACTTAACTAATTATAATGAATATTACAATGGATACAATTGCAAGGATTATAATGGATACTATAACAATGGCTATTGTAAGAGCAGTGAAGTGATAAAGAATTGTTTATTTATATATCTATTTAAGATTAGGTAGCTTAAGCATATGCATTATAATAGCTAAGAAATGTTTATGATTAATGTCTCTGATTAATGTATGGTTTTAGTTTCAGTGTCCCAAAGGCTCCAAAGTTCATTGTTGATCTGGAGAGTAGTGAATCCAAGCAGGCTGGTTTTTTTTAGTCTTGATTGCTGTGAAGGTAGTGAGCTGTGCCCGGTACAGAATTTTCTTCTAACGGGTCACCTCCTGTACAACTTCTGCACAAAATGAGTACCTCTGTCCCATGAAATAACACCTGGCTCTCCAACTCAGTGAATGATCTCATTCAACAGCAGGGCAGTTTGCCTGCACAACTAGATATGGTGTCCCTGAGTTCATTGCAGACTTACGTTATTGAGGTGCTGAAGCTGTAATTGTAAGCATTATAAACTGAATAACAGTTAGTATGATATATGTGTTTCCCAACACCCAAGGTGTGAGTCTCTTGAGCATATTTACAATCTTAAATCCTCCTCACTAATCTTCTGTTACTTTCCCACGTTCACCCCCTTCACTCAAGAGACTGCTTCTGGTGGGGCTGTTGGGCTCACAGGGTGTAACACAGTGTGATCTACAAAGACATGCAATAACCACATATTAAAAGAATAATCATGTCTTTACAATAATGCTTAAAAGCAGGTGTCTCATCCCTCTTGTCAGCCAGGCTGGCATCACCAGCAGTTTTTGTCATTTGGTGTGCTGAGTTATGTTGAAGCAGCCTGTGTCTTCCCAGTTGAAGGTGCTGAGGGAGGAAATTATTTACTTGTCTGTCGATGCCATAGTCCGTGGTACACACCTGTTACCTACCTAGAAAAGATAGAGAAGTATTCATATAAAAATTACTTATATATATATACATACAGGTGCATCATTGAAACAAATTGTCTAGAAATCTAGCTGTTAATTTTTCCTGAGCCAGTCAAAGCCAACAATTTACCAGTTGATTTTTATGGAGATGTATCCAGGGCGTGTGCTTTATAATCCTGACTACACAGCCTGATGGGACAACTTGTGATGGGAGAGGAAAACAGCAGTGATAACATCTTACAGCGATGCATACGTATTGCTCCTTTATCTATTATTTCTCCATGTCTGATAATCTTGATGTGAGTAATTATCATGCAGGCTGGAGGAGAAGATACTGTGGCTTAGACAGGCTCTAACACTGACATTGACTGATCTGCCTGTATCTTTTCAACCCAGTTTTGTGTGAGAATAGAGAAGAATCCTGGCCTTGGCTTTAGTATCAGTGGCGGAATCAGTGGACAAGGAAACCCATTCAAACCTTCTGATAAGGTGAGTCAGAGATTTCTCTCTGAACCATCCTTATTTTTGAGTGCCAGAGAGCAGAGAGATGGGTTACATGAGGGAGATTTTTATGGACCTCTCTTGTGATAACTGGGGGAAGTGGCGAGTGCTCTGCTGTCCTGTGCTGCTCATTAAAGGATATCTCAAGAGCTGGATTTCAAGAATGCTCTTTAAATTAAACCTTTCCTTTTCCTAGAAGACATAAATGAAGATGACTGTATACATTATGGTACTCATTATTAAATGCTCCATTTTAATTATCCTTCTGTTACTCTTGCCATGCCCAAATTGGGCATTATTTGGTGATGTGGAAACTCAATTTTGAATACCCTCAGTTCTTGTTTGTATCATGAGGAGCTGCTACAAAGCCCTGCACTGTTTGATTAGAAAGAGATTTAGGTGTGTCTGGGTGTCTGCCTGAGTACCTAAAGCCCTCGAGAGGATTGAGGGCACCGGCTGTGTTTCGGGTGGTAGTTCTGGAGATGGCATCCTAACCTCTGTTACTTCTGACCTATAGGGTATCTTTGTTACTAGGGTTCAGCCTGACGGACCAGCCTCCAGCCTGCTCCAGCCTGGCGACAAGATCCTCCAGGTAGGGGTGGCTTTGGCTGCTTTTAGTTCTACTCAGTCCCTTGTGACTCACAAACACGATGACAGCATTCTCAGTGCAAGTTAATGGCCAGGTCTGGTGGTGATTTACTTCAGTATTGATTGTAAGGGAATGCTGGCTGGGCAGATCCTGCTCCCTTCCCAGGGAGAACCAAAGCAGAGGGATCCACCTGATAGAGGGTTAATGTGCTTCCAGTCTGTCACAGGAATGTGCCAGGGGACACAATTTATATTCCAATACAAAAACACTCCATACATCATTCTATTAAATGATCCAGCATTTCCACACCAGCAGTGCAGGAAGGTGCAGGCAAGGTGAAATGTCACTATGTTACTCCTACTAGTTATTCCTGTTATTTTTCCCTCCCAGCAAGGCCCCAGGACTCTGGGGACAGAGGGACACCCAGGTGGGAGATGTGAGGCTTTGGTGGTGTCCTAGCAAGGGATGTCTCTGATGGGAACCCTGTCACCTTCCTGGGGGCTTTGTTCTGGAGAATGAAGGATCTCTTACTTTGGATTGTTGATCCCTTTGGGAAATTGTTAGTAAACTAAAATAAAATTTTAAAATGTGTTCACATTAAAGAGTGTGGTAACAGATTAGTTATAACAGAATTAATTAGTACTAAAGCAGAGCTTATTTGGTATTTTTTTCCCTTTCTATTCATGGAGAAATGCCTTCTCTCAATCAAACCCTGTTTGTGGAAAATTATTGTGTGATTATTTTTTATTTTCACCTCATTTTCCACTCTCATCTACCCCTTTTCTCTCCCAAAATGAAGAAACTCAGTGATTTTTTTTCCTCTTCTCCTTGTCCTTTGTGTTGCAGGCCAATGGGCACAGCTTTGTCCACATGGAACATGAGAAGGCGGTGTTGCTGCTCAAGAGTTTCCAGAACACAGTAGACCTGGTGATTCAGCGTGAGCTTACTGTCTAAATATTTTTTTATAAATAGTAAATATGTTCTAGCCAGATCTAACCTTCAGACAGATTTATACATAGGAAAATGAGAATTTTTTTTGCCAATTGCTGGACCAATGGCAAACGGTAGTGCCAAATGTATAATACTCTATGTTAGTACCAATCATCTTGGGGAAAAGAAAAAATAATAATATATTAACTATATAAATATATTGTTCATGTGGCTACGTATTAGTTTTACTGGTCAGCCTCTGGCTGTGCATTGGTGCGTTTTTTTAATCGAGCTCCTTCTTAAAGTCGGTTTCATATGATTTGAGAACACAGAAGCACATAAACCAGTCCTCTAGGAACCTGCTGTCCATCCGAAACACTGCCTCAAAGTTGTAAATGCCTTTATAAAGATGAAATATATTAACCTGTACTTCCCATGAGATATTTCTATCATGTCGCATATGGAAAAAAAAAGAAATATAGAGAAAAAGATATTTTCATAAACACCTCGAAGAAAGTATATATTAAATTCAATTTACTAATGTTGATTTATTTTCAATGCAAAGCTATTCTATGCCTTATGACGATACCTGTACATATGCAGTGTGTGTATAGCTGGCTCCAGAGCCACCCTGAGAGGGCAGCAGGCAGGATGGGACACTCCAGACATCCCGCTGTGCTCTGGGGGACACAGAGACAGCCCCCTCCCTGCACTGGGAGCTCCTCCTGGGCACCCCCATGAGCTCAGCCAGGCCCAGGAGGGAGGGGCTGTGATGGGTGGCAGTGAGACTTGTGTGGTTGCTGCTAATTTTCTTATTTGTCTTTTTCATTTGAATTTATAGCCCTTTGCTCACATCCCCTGTTCCCCCAGGCTTCTGTCCTTCCCTGGTTTCACCCCAGGTGGGTGCTCAATGCACCCACCAGCAGGGTGGCTGTAACCCTTACACTTTCCACTGCTGGAGAAGTGGTGGAATTTAGTTAAAGGAGAGGGAGCAGATTTGCTCCGGGCAGCCAGGGGCTGAGACAGCCTTGGTAAAGCATGATTTTTCCTGGAAAACCCTCCTAGTTAAAGCCCTGCTGCTTGTTCCCAGCGGAGGACCTGCCAAACACTGAGCTTTGCCAAACTTTGGGTGTCTGTTGTGTTCAGAACCCACAATGAGATGGGAAAACAAGGAAACCTCCAGGGGATCCCATTGCCATTGGGCTGGATGACAGTGATGTTGGGGACAGGTTTTGGGCTCACTCCCACCTTTTCCAGCTAGAAAGCACCTGGAAAAATCCGAGGCAGAGGAGAGCAGCTGCGGCACAGGGCATCCCACAGACACTTTATTTCTCTCCTCGCCAGAAACCCCGGGAAGTCTTGGCCCCTCTCCCCCATCAGGTGCTGGCACAGGTCGACAGCAGCAAAGAGAACTTGCTGAATTCACACAACTTGGGATTGAATTGATCTTTGCTAAATTTTTTTCAGCTTTGTCTTTTCTATCCCATGTTTGTGCCTCCAAGTCCTTCCCAAACTTGTCTCACAGTCGTGGCGTTTGAAGCCCAAAGTCCCCTCTTGAAGCCCTTGTTGCTCTTTAATGAAGAAGACACCAAGGTTTGTTCAGCATCAGGAAATTGTAGGCACCTCCTCAGCTTTTAGCTCCTGGTGTTGGATGGGAGTTTGGTCCCTCTGTAGTTTATGTACCTGAAATCCTCTGTGGAGCTGCCTTTGTCTCTTCATGCAGAAAATTCTCCCCGGGGCCAGAAATCCCTTTGGGACTCACCGGGGCAGGAGAAAGCAGTAAATGGTGTGGGGGGGTTAAATCCTGCCCTGAGAGGAGGGGGCTGCCCAGAACTTGGCTGGGGGACAATTTACAGGTAAAACTGGAAAAGGCCAAGAGGGTGTTAGTGTGGGGGAATCGTACTTTTCTCTGCTGAGTTTGTAGGATCTGGTGCAGAGCTGAGACAGGGAGCAGGGTGTCCCTAAGAGTTGTGGTGTGAAGGGGGTGACAATCAAAGGGAGCCATTTCACATTTACCTCCTTGACTCAGCAGCAGCCCCACTCACCTAGGAACGGTTTAGGGAGAGAAGTTGAAAAAAACAGCAGCAAAGTTTTAATATCCATCCCCTTCTGTTCAAAAAGTACCAAATGCTTTCTTTTTTGCTGTGGGTTTTTTTAAATTCAAATTGTCTGAGGTGGGGCTGAGCCAGCGCTGAGCTGAGGAACAGTTAAAAGGAGCTGGAATTTCACATCAGTCCCTCAAGGTGAGCCCCACCTGTCCCCTCTCTTGGGACCCCCCAACATGTTTACATAGAGCTGGGTTTGCAGGTCCCACACTTTGCACAGAATTAGGAAATGTTTCAATTGTTTTACTGAAGAGGATGATGCAGCAAGTGCTGGGGAAGGTGATGGGTGGCTTTCTCTGGATTTTTTCGTGCAATAAACACTTAAGTAAGGATCCTCAGGGAAGGGCCAGATTAAAAACAAAGCTAAGATGTGGTCTCACAAGGTTGGTGCCAGAGCTCAGTGTCCTGGCTGTCCCCCACCCCGTGACACCCAGAGCCCACTGGTCAGACTGGGCGGGATGGGAGTGCTTTTCTGCAGTCGTGTCACAAGGCGGCTCTTAGGGGGAAAACATGAAAAGAGTTAAAAAAGGGGGAAAAACCACTTCCAAAATACTTTTAATTAACATTAATTAAGATCAGGCTACAAGGCTCTCTGGCCTTAACTCCCCCTTTTCCCTGTGCAGCACCCTCAGTGGGGGCTGGGTGTTGCTGAGGGGCTCACACCAACACTTGTTGAGCATCTTTGGGTGCAGTTTGATGTTCCCCCCAGGCTGGTGTCTGCCTCAGTCACAGGGAGGTTCTGGTGTCCCCGCAGCTCAGCCCCTTTCGTGGCATCATGCTCTCCCTCTGCAGCTTCTTTACCTGGTGGGATTTCATCTGCTGAATTTCCAAAGGAAAATAATGTTTTATCTGAAGTTTGAGCTCCCTCCCCTCAGCCTTTATGTTAAGGAGGTGCCCAATGACTTGTGGTCTCATTTCCAGGCTCCCAGCTGTGGGAGTTGTTTCCCTGAGGGGTGAGTGGGAGGAGCTGATGCACTTTTCAAACCCTTATTTTGGGTGGGAAACCCATTGCTGGATGGTTTGGCTTTGTTCTATGAACTTCGGGGAGGCGTGGCAGGGCCCAGGCAGGGATGACAGGGAGTGTTTGTGAATCATAAAGTTTCTCTTAAGAAAATAATTTTTAAAAATTGTAATTAAAATATTACAAGCCTTTTGCTGGTCCTCTTCCTGGCTGTCCCCTGGCCCTGCGGCACAGAAGGTGCCATCTCATGCAGATGGAGCTTTCACCACCTCTGGGTTGGAACCTGGGCTGTCCCTGGAGTCACTCCTGTCACCCTGGGTCCCCAGCACCCCTCTTGGCACCCCCAGTGTCCCCATGCCCCCTGTTTTCTACTTGTCAGTACTGTAGCCAGTTCAGAACCAACAGCTTACTTACTTTATTAAAAAATTTTACCATTTTATAAAAAGACATGTTTAATTATGATGGAGATGGCTGTATTGTAATTAATATTTTGAGATAATCGTGATTTTGAGCTTAAATTATATACAGAAAAAAAAAAAAAGGTCATTTTTGTATGTGTTCAAAGATTGCTCTATTCCAGATGAGTGTACTCAGTTCACTGGGGTGTCCTGTACATACGGCTGGATGAAGACAAATATTTACTACTTTATGAACATAGATGATTGTGAATGTACTTCATGGGGTTTTTGCAGTATAAAAGACTTACTTGAAAGCTGCTTCGTTTGCTGTGGGGAAAGGGACTCGGGAATCCTGGCTGAAGGGGGATGAGAGCAGAGGCTGCAGCCACAGCTTGTGTCACTGCTCCCACCCCGTGCGTCCCCACCAGGTGACACGTCCCCAGGAGGTGACACGGGCTAGGGGAGGCGTTTGGCAGCACTTCTGTAGAGAACAGAACTACAGGGACTAAAACGATGCTGTGCAGCGTATAGCAGAGCCATTTTTCGGCTTTGATGTACCCGAATTTTTTCAGTATTTAAAAAAAGAAAAAAAAAAAAAGTGTTTTGAATAACATTAAAAAAAAAACAACTAAGAAAGTCTCTTTATTGTATAAATAATAAAAATGTCACCTTATTGTAATTGGGTTCCAGCCTCTTTTACTGCAGGGAAGGAACAGGGACTCAGTGAGGTGTTGGGGGGAGAGGATGGGTCCCAGCCCAGCCTCTGGGGGTGGGCACCCACTGAATCCCCACCCAGCAGGGGCTCCCTCAGCCCCCAGAGCACCCATCACCTGATCCTCACCTAGCACCACAGAGCTGAAAATGGAGGAACTGCCCTCATTCAGCCACAGCTCTCAGCAAAACATGGGTGAGGAAGTAGAGTGGCTGCAAATTTGGGCAGAACAGGCTGGGGGCTGCTGCTTTTTGGGTACAATTACAGAGGGAACACAGGAAAAGATGAGGGAGGGTCAAGGGGTGAGATCAGCATCAGGTCCTTTGCGTGAGGGACACCCAAGCAGCCCCAGGGAGCCAGGTGCCTTTCTGCACAGAGGTGCCATCACACCTTGTGACAGGAAAGGTCTTCACACTTCCCCTTCCCTTCTGCCCCCGCCTGCTGGACCGGAGCAGATGCTGCTGAGCCACAGCTAGTCCCACCCTGTGGAAAGTGTTCATTAATTACACCCTAAAATCCCTCTCTGAAAGCAAAGAGTGATTGTTTCAGGACAACTGAAGTTTATTGTTTGAGTGCAGGCACCAAGGTCCCATCCCCCTGAGACACAGAGTTACAGCCCCACCCTCCCCACTTTGTGTTAGCAGCCCCAGAGCTTCTGTGTGTGTCCCCCCCCCACAGGAGCAGCTGCATGCAGGCAGACCAAAAAAAACTCTTACCTCCTGCTCAAATACTTTGACATCAACAGTTCCTCTAAAAAATTAGGCTAATTGTAGAAAAACACTTGCTCACAGCAGCAGTTTCATGCCAAAAGGTGTGAAGAGATTCTTAAGCCCCGCTCAAATACTTTGACATGGACATTTCCTCTAAAAAATTAAGTTAATTGTAGAAAAACACTTGCTCACAGCAGCTAAAAGGTGTGAAGAGACAGTGTGGGACTGCAGCACTCATGCTGGGGACATACAACTATGAGGGGATGATTGAGGGATGAGTCTTTGCTCCATCTGTAAACTCCCACTGGCCCTGAGGACACGTGGTGAGCAAACGGCCAAGGAAGAAGGAGAAGACCCTGGATCCAGTGGATGGGATGAGACTTAGATCTGCTGAGGAATCAGGTGGGGATCCTGCTACTCAGGAACTCCAGCACCAAGGAATCAGGTGGGGATCCTGCTACTGAGATACTTCAGCACCTCTGCAGTCCCCTTGTCCAGCACGGCCGCCCGCGGGACACGGAACGGATTCCCCTTCAGCAGCAGCGTCCTGGGAAAAAAACAGAGGTCCAGTCACTCACACAAAAGGTTTTTTCCCTCTGCCAACACACCCACACACTGCAATGAGTTTCACTAATCTTCTGAAATTCCTAATTCCCCTTCGAAAAGAACTTTAATTTCTGTCCCCCCCCAACTGACACTGATGTGTGTCCACAGAGCCACCTGCAGTTGAGGTCTCACCAATGAATCAGTGCTGCTTTGTCACTGCACACACACACACTGCTCTGCCACAAGTTGGGGAAAAAGAATTTCTGAAGTACAGAAATGGCACAATAATGGGGGAAAACAAATCATAACCCTCCCCTGCCCAGCTTCACTACCAGCCCACTACTTGCTCCCTGTAAATCTCTGGGAAGTACTTTCTGTGAAGCAGTCAGGCTGTAGGTGTACGGCTGCCCACCTGAGTGTTTCACAGTTGCCCAGCTCAGGTGGCACCTGAAGCAGGTCGTTGTTCTGCAGGTCCAGTGTTGCCAACCTCTCCATGGCCCTCAGCTGCAGGGGATCCAGGGACCCCACCTGGTTGTTGCTGAGCAGGATGGTCTCCAGGGCCAGGATGCGATACAGGACACTGGGAAAGACTTTAAATCTTCAAGAAGAAGGAGACGAAGCAATGAGATTCAGAAATAGGGCACTGAAAAAATTAAATGCCTTTAAAATTGGCCATTTGAAATCCCACCCCTCCATCCCTCACAGCTAGGGGTGCCCCAGGGGCTCCTATCAGTGTCCATTCTTCAATATATTCTTCACAAGATCATTTAATCCCTTCATAAACCAATCTCTATCTCTCTCCCAAACTTTGGTGGCAGAAAGTTCCCAAAATAGACCACTCATTGTGTAAAAGAAGTACATTCACATAAGCTGTTCAAGATCACAGCAAGTAATGTACTCTTACATCTCACAACACAGGAAAAATCAATGAATTCAGCCCAGTTCTTCTATTATTGTATTTAAAAAAAATTTCTAAATAGCTGCTCACCTATTAAAAGCAAGATTTATAACTTGCAGCCTCGTCAGTGCCTCCATTTCCTCGGGTAAAGATGTCAGGACGTTATTGCTGTGTATGAAAAGAAGACAAAGAATGATGGAACCCAGCCCCAGAACAGATGCTTGTGAGCAAAGTGAATCCATGGAGGAACTCCAAACCCCCAAATCCACTGAGCCCAGAACCCATTTCCTGCAAAGGGCTGGATGGGGTGCTGCCCTGAGAGTCACACCAGGAGCCCCCACAGGAAAATGAAGACCACTCACTACAAGATGCCCAGATGGATTTTGTGCTTTAATTAACCAAGACCAAAATCTAGGCCACTGCTGTCACCAATCTGCTGGTCATTCGGCCACCAGGGAGGCATTTTGGGGCAGGAAGGACAATTTCAGCAGCACCATAGCACTATAACAGATGGCTGCTTTCAAAAGGCATGGAAATAAGTTACCCAGAAAGGAAACCCAAACCCACGGCACCAACCTGAGATCCAAATGTGTCAGGTTGCGGAGCACGCACAGCTCTGAGGAAATGGATGAGATTTTATTGAAGCCCAGGTTGACATCACAGAGCGAGTCCTTCAGCTCCACAATCCTGAAAGCCAACCATGGTACATGCTCAGCACAAAAGCTCACATTTGCCTCCTGGTCTCTGAGTTATTGGGGAAAAAAACCTTTATTCCACACATCAAGGGCACTGGGTGTTGTCTGACATTCCAGAAGCAATGTTGTGGATGGGGATAATGGAATGAGACACAGCAGCTCTGCAAACCCTGTCTGCTAAAGGTTAGATGTTTGGCACACTTGGGCCCAAAAGGGACAAGTTACCCCACAAATCTAGTGGTACTCTAACAAAACAGCTTTTGTGATTTTCTTGGGCTCCCAGAGAAACAGTGACCTTTCTCTGTACACAAAAAAATTACTTTCTTATCAGAGGCAAGAGAAAGCTTTTCCTTGATTATGGACAAAGTAGCACATGCAGCAGCACCAAGTGCTGTGTGACAGGACATAAAATCAGCACAGAAATGGTTTTGGGCCCCACAGGCAGTTTCTTTAGCAGAAAAATGGGAAATCGTATAGCTCCGGTGCAACACTCTTGCCATCCACAGAGTGTCTTCATGAAGGAGAAGGCTGGCTTTGAGAGAAACCAGCAGCAGGCTGAGGGTATGTGCAGCACCTCATTGCCCAGGAAGTCTCCCCTGCCTGTGCCCAGCAGCACCTGGCAGATAGGCAGCTATCACCTGGCAGTAATAGCTCCATGAGGCATGGACAAGTCTTATTGCTCCTTGACTGCCAGTGTTACATCAACCAGTGGAGCCACCTGCCAGCTGCTGGGACAGGCAGGGGCTCAGCCAGACATCCAGTTGCACGTGTGCACAAACACATGCAGTGCAGAGTGGAAATCGTAGGAAAAGGATCAGGAAAAAAGACAAGGAGCATAAGTAGAAAAGAGAGGAAGGAGCAGAGGGTGAGCTCTGCACAAGTACCTCGGGGGAACTGCTCTCAGCTGGTTCTTGCTGAAGTTGAGGGTGGTGATGGGGCTGCTCCTCACCGCATCGAACATCTCCTCAGGGATCTCAGTCACTTGCTTCTCACTGCACAACGACAAGCCTCTGGCTGAGTAACACCAACAAATTCATCATTTCTAACTTATTAACAGGACACTTCCACCTTCTTTCAGAAAAAGATGAGCAGTAGAACAGATATGTAAATATCCAGAGTTCAATGTCTTCAAAGGACTGTTGATCAAAAAGCCACTGAGCTACCTGGCTGCTATATTTAAGGAATAAGTGAAGATACTCCCTTAAACAAGATGTTCTGAGAGTTAATGATAATTACTAAAGCAGCTTAAAATGCACTAAAAGAACTAAAAAGTGTTTCAGTGAGTTAACAGGAATGTCATCGTGAAATATTTAATAATACAGAGAAATGGCTTTAAAAGCCTGCAGTTCAAATCTGGTGCTTCCCGAGCAGGCAAACTGAAGGGGAAAAAAGCACAAATGCTGACAATTTTTCCAGCTATCATGGAGGAAAAATCTTTTTAAAAAGGCAATAACTAGGAAAGCGCTGTTAGAGCTGGAGAATTCAGTAGTTCAAAGCACATACCTATAGTCCAGCAGTTTTAGTGTAGTTATGGCATGCAGGTTAACCCTTGCCTCGCTGGGGAGGGTCATGGCCGTGGTGGGAGGCTCTGTGCCGGGGGCAGTGGCATCTTCTGAGGAGAACAAACACAGGGTCACACACTGCAACAGGGGCAGAGGCAATGTCCCCACCACCAGCAGCGGCCTCACCAGTCTCTCCTGCACTGGGGCTCAATGCAGATGAAACCATTCAGGCAATTTCAATAATCTTCTTCTCATGTTCTTTCATTGTGATCTGGTGTTTCTGGTTTGTTTGGGATTTTTCAGGGGGGTGGGATTGTATCCAATGAGGTGAGAAAGCAACAGAGACACCAGCCTGGTGGTCACTGGCAGGACCCAAGGGGTGGAGAGAACATGGAAATAAGGCAAGAAGGGATGACCTGGTTTATCTGTAACCACAGCAGCAAATCTCCCCCAAGCAGCTAAAAAATTAACATTTATAGACTTTCGGCCCTGTAGATTTCCTTCCAATTCATACTTACAGTCAACATGGAAAAGCTGTGGGTGTCACAAAGCTGCTTTAAATGTATAAAATAAGCAGATCAAAACATTGTTCTGCCCATCCAAGTTAAGGCATCACCCCCTGGAGTCTCGTGTACACCTGAGTGGTTTGTGAAACTCAGCTACAAGCACAGAGGCCAAATCCAGCTTCCACTAGGAGAAACTGAACAAAACTCAGGAGTTCAGCAGCATTCATGGAAAAAGCTCTGCTAACAATTGTGCCTCACCACAACTAGTGATCCTGTTGTAGCAAAGGTCAAAAGGGTGAAAATATAAACTGAGAGGACTTTCTCCAGTTTAAGCTTCTCTAGAAACAAGATTGCTACTGGTTTAGGTCAGACTTAGATGCTATAACAAGCAGCATAAAACCATAAGCACTGATGTACATGCAATATATTAGTTAATTTTATTATCCACGGCTGCATTAGCTTGCCAGATAAGCTGCTCCAGCATCCAATTAATTTCTGCAGAGTTAATAATATGTCAGATTTGCATGGAACGTGATGGGAGCTGACACTGTGAAGCAACTGAGCACTGCCATCCTCTGGCTGGCAGAGAGAAAACACAGGGAACAAGAAAATCCCCACATCCCCAGGCCTCGTTCTGGAGTGAGCTGAGCCTGCAGAAACAACGAGCAAGTTTTTATTTCCTTTTTCAATACGTTCAGTTCAATTTCCCAGAGCTAGGTCTCTGACATAGCCATGTGATACCAACTCATCTCAGCGATTTTTAATCCCCAGAGGCAGAGCTCTGAGTCCAAGAGAGGCTTCTGCAAAAGCACACAGCATTTGCGCAGAGAAAGATTCAACTCCTTGTAAATACTCATCTGATTTTCTGCTTTACCACCTCGTAGTGATTTCTATAGGGAATGTTGGGATGGAGACTATTAGATAGTGGGGAGATGAATTCTAACAGAACAGGACTAGAATGACATATAAAATAAGCAGTGCCCAAGACAGCAAACAGAGGGCAAGCTTGAAAAAAAAAAAACCCTTATGAAAATTTCCACAGTGTTCAGAGATAAAATAAAAAATGTGCAGGAGTTCCCTGCAGAAAATGCATAAAGAGACTAGGGGAAAACCAGTAAAAATTACTTTTCTACTTGCTATTCAATGTTATCTTACAGAATAAGAAAAAGAAGCAGCACTGAAAATATAAAAGCAAACTGTTGGGACTGCAGGCTAACTGGAGGAACCCGGATTAAAGCATCTGCCCTCTAATTTATTTTAATAACTTCTAAGATGCTCTTTACAATGCAGAGCAGTAGAACATACCTTGGATTCTGCTCCTTAGATATTTCAGAAGTTTCTGTGTACCTTCCTTAATAAAAAAAATAAAAGAAGAGACATTAAGGCTTTCCACAGCAGCATGTTCATACACATGTTGTGACAATGAAGAACGAGAATCCCAGCAGCACCCAGTTCCAGGAACAAGGGAAAAAACTTAAAATGAACCAAATCTTCTCTTTAAAAAGGTCATGTACAATAATGCTCTAGGGAAAACACTTAGAATTTATGATAATGGTAATGAATCCAGAGACTGTAAATATAAAATGTCACAATGGAATCCTTCCACCTGCACTAGAAATCTGCAGCACACAAGAGATGACACCTCCACGCTGGAAAGATAAGGAATCTCTGAAGCTGAAGAACAGCAGAACCAGAGCAGCTGAGCAGCCCTCACATTTTAACTCTGAGCTCTGCAACCACGTACAGCTTCCATCCACAGAACTTCTGCTTGTTGATGCAATGCACACAACTTTCATTTCATCAAATGCAGGATTTTCCCTTTCCTGACAGTGATTTCAATAAAGTCTACAGTGTCACTTATTTTTAGAGTGTGCCAGTGCTTTGTAAACATTTATTGATTTTATAACACTGGCAAAAGACCAGAAAGGAGTAGTGTACACTGACAGAGAGAACTGGGGCACACTGGGGCTAAAAATAAAAGAGAAGTCCATAGGGTAGCAGAACCCACACCTCCAGAGGAAACGCAGTGCATCACGTTGATAATGTGAGAGCTATCAAATAAGCTGCAGAGTAAGGAATGAGAAGCAGCAATCCAGGCTTCCTCAGCCAAAGCCTGACGTTAGAACCTGCCTCACAGCCCCTGCACAGCCTCACACACTGCACCAGCTCCAGGGAAAAGAGGGCTGGAATCCTGGCACACACAAAAGAGATGGACTAAACTCACCCAGGCCACTTGAAACCTGGGGCGGGGGGTTTAATGTTTTGGCAAGAGCATTTGGATGATGTCTGTGTGGAAGATTACCAATAGACACTGTCTCTAGGGCTTACCTGCAGAAGGTCTCTGCGAATGGTTCTCAAAGGGTTTCCTTCCAAGGCCAGGAATTTCAGCTGGGGCAGGTTCCCCAGTGTGTAAGGCAGCCTGCAAACAGGGACAGCTCCTTTCAAAGCAGCTCAAAACTCACCCTAGAGAACTGGGAGGTTTCTCAGCTGCTCTGAAGCTGTGGTTCAAATAAGATACAGAACAGATGACATTTAAGAAGGGCATAGTGCACTGACAGTGTGCACACAATATAGAAAGGGTTCCTCCACTTTATGATTGATTCCCTTTTTTAATTCCTCTTTACAAGCAAAGCACAACAGCTGGCTGATCTGGTTGTCATTAATGCCACAAGCTGAGGTGTGTCACAAACAGCACACAGCTTCCAGTATTACCTACTGATGTCATTGTTGGTGAGGTTAAGTCTCTCCAGCTTCTGAAGCAGGGCAATTTCATCAGGAACTGATTTTATCTTGTTGTCTCTAAGTTCCAGCACCAAGAGGGAACTGAGATGCTTCAGATTCTCTGCGTTTAATATTTCGATCTGATTCTCACCAGCATATAATTCCTACAGAAAGAAAGATGACCTGAAATTACATTAATCTGGCAAAATGACTTTATAACTGACTGATCTCCTAAATCATGGCACTGGTAAGAACACAGAGTGACAAAGAGGAAATACAGATCTTGATTTCCTTTCATCTCCACATGAAAAAGCAAAGCCTCTGAAAATCCAGCATCAGAACTTTGCTTTGCTGAAACCATCAACTCTGAGTTCTATTTCCAGGCCAGGAATAATTAGCTTTGCATTTCTTGTCAACAACTTCTTTGCTCAGAAAGTTTCTTAAAGTCCAAGTTAAAGGAAGCTGAGAGGCTTCTCTCCATCTCCTTGCTGCAAACACCTCATGTGTAACAGAAAAAAAAACAATGGTTCTTTAGACTAAAGAGATTGCAAATGTGCTGCTGGACACACTGAGAGAATTAATTTCACATACAAACATGAATTTTGACAGAAAAAGCTCAAAGAGCTTGGGATTTTAACCACAGAACTTTGAAAGTATCTGAGATCTTTGATGGACGTAGTTCTTGGAATCAACACAGTGATGGAGGCATTCACCTGGCTCCACCATTTTCCTGCTCATTTAATTTCTGATGTTAAATCTTAGGAACCAGGTTACAAAATACTTGGCAGATCTGATTATATTAAGAGGAAAAATGAATAGTACTCTTTCTCTGCAGTTACAAATAGAAAACTGCTAGTGAACAAAGTAAGATTTGACAGGCAACATTAAATCTACTTTTGCAGTCATTCCTCTTCTCAATATTTGTTTTCTTTTCCAAATCTGAAAAGTTCTGCTGCAAATCTTTTACAAACAACCTCATGAATGGTCAATGTGAGCAGTAAGAGTAATTGCAATTGAGATGTATAAAGAAGAGTACATCAACTACTTTCAGCCTCACCTTCAGTGATTTGCAGGAAGGTAATTCTGGTAAGGAACGTAGCTTGTTTTTATTCAAATAAAGCTGCTCCAAGGAGGCCATAGCAGCCAGAGTGGGAGGCACATCCTCCAGGTAGTTCTTGCTACAGTCCAGCAGCCTCAGGCCTAGAGAAGTGAGTGTGAAGGGACAAACAAGGAGAGAAAAAAAAAAAAAAGAGAAAAGTAGTTTTCCACAAAAGCATAAATTTCCTGAGTATTCAATTAAATAAACCTTCACTCTGCCAATCAGAATTTTTGAAGAGACCACATAGGCTAGCATCAATGTGTCTGAAAACAATTATATTAATTTTAATGAATTCACTTTAAACTCAATCTTATCACTCTATAATTTGTGGTTTCTCTCTGATAATTTCAGCTCTCCCTCATTTATGCTTTATCTTCTACTCAAACTATGCAATAAAGAACAAAAATCCAGCCAAATCCATTACTGCAGTCCTAAGGATAAGGATTCCTAATACATAGAATCCCAGAATATCAGGGACTAGAAAGGATCTCAAGAGATCATCTAGTCCAATCCACCCCCTATTAATGCTTACACTTTCCTGATCATTCCATTTATTGAGAAATATAGACCAAAAAAGGCCTCAAATTTGATATACAGCAGGTAGAGTTGATTTTTACAAAATTATTCTGAGAAGATATTTTTAAAATCCTGAATAGTATGCACTGAAGAGAAGGAGAGAACTGGTCATGTGGATTTACTTCTCAGGGCAGTGATCTCTGAGGGCAGGTCCTTGAGCTCATTCGAAGACAGATTGAGTCGCACCAAGTTAACGAGTGCAGCAAAACTTGAGGGGATGTGCCTGAGATGGTTGTTGGACAGATCCTGAAAATTAAAAAGAGAGAGAGAGAGAGAGGGAGAGGGAGATCAGAAATGGATGTTTAAAATATCCCCTGAGTACTGCTCTGCAAAGTTAATTACTGGCAGAGCATTAAAATTATCTGGCTGACACCTTCAGGATCTCCATGGCAGAAACGTCTCCTGTGACCAATGGATCACAGGGGATTTGATTTTTTCTTAGAATATTCAGCAAACTGGGCAAAATTCGTTTTCAAACAGAACAGACAAAAAATAACCAACAGTGTACACAAGTCATCAGAATGTTCACGAAGTTCTGCCACCTAAACTAAGGGGTTTTTTTTTTAATAAGCACTAGCAAAACATGGGTAAACCAGCTATTTTCCAAAAAAGTTGTGATTTACCAGCTCCTCCAAGGTGATGAGCTGCCCAAAGCTATCAGGCAGGCAGCTCAGCTCGTTGTGCTGCAGGAGGAGGCTCCTCAAGTGAGACAACTGCATCAGCTCCTCCGGGATGCTCTTCAGCTTGTTGTGGCTGGTAAAACATGGAAAACAAAGAGGAAAAAACAATCACCAAATAATTTTCAGACCAAACTGCATAAATAACACCTCTGAATGATACTGGCTTTGAGAATTGGTAAAAATAATTTTAACCAACCTAAAACCAGCAGTTTTGATACAAAATTTACATTACTCAATATACAGTTACGCTTTAGTTAAAAACATGAAACTAATTTTCTAGAAGGAAGTGTAACATACTGGAATATCTTGCTCCCACTGTGGAAGTCACTGCAATGTACCTCATGTTCCAGCTCTGTAACATGTACTCACCTGACATCAAGCTTCTGAAGATTTTCTAAATCTCCTAAAGCAGAAGGAAGTGATGTCAGCTGATTGTCATGTACCTGTTAATGAAAGAATGTTATTAAAAAAAAAAACTTTTTACAAATTCAGAATACAGTAACTAATTGGTACCTTGCAGGTTTTCTTTCCACACCCCAGAAGCAGCTCCAGCTAACCTAACACACATAGTAATGCTGTACATGAAGAGCAGAATTATTTTGTACAGGGTAATAGGTACATCCCTGCCTTAATGCACACACCGACAGCAGCTTTGCAACTGCCAATCAGCCAAAATTCTGCTGAACTGATAAACACCAAAAGATTAAATGTGAGAAAGGAAAGTGTGTGCAGGAAAGGTAGTTGCATCCTGCAACAACCCTTCCTTCAGTATCCATAATAATACTTTCTGGATCTTTCTACACAATTGTACCCACTACCAGTGCATAAACAGGTGTCCTACCAGCAATCCAGCACTCTGAGAGCACTCCGATGTCACTTTTACAGATCCGGCACCGGAGGGAAATGGAAAAGAAAGCTCTAATCCCTCTTTTCCCACCCCCTTCATGGAGATCAGAGCTCCACAGGGGGGTGAGGGCACTCACATCTAGCACGGTGAGGGCAGGCAGGAGCCTAACATCTTCCGACAGACTCTGCAGCTTGTTTGAGGCAAGGATCAGCTTGGTCAGATCCGTCTGCTCCCACCAGCGATCGGCAGCACGGAAGGAGAGGTTGTGGTGGGCTTCTTCTGGGGTATCCAAATTGATCCGCCACACATGCTGTGGCACTGCAGACACGCACAATGTCAGCTCAACTCCCCTCTGTCAAGCTGCTTTTCATATATACATCTACAGTCACAGAATGGTTTGGGATGGAGAGATCTTAAAAATCACCCAATGTCCACCTGCCGAAGGCTCCCACCAGCCCAGGTCACTCTCAGCCCCGTCCAACCTGGCCTTGAACCCCTCCAGGGCTGGGGCAGCCACAGCTTCTCTGGGCAGCCTGCGCCAGGGGCTCACCCCTCTCACAGCCAAAGGGTTCGTCCCTCACATCTCACCCAAATCTCCCTCTGTCCCACAGCTCCCCTCCCCGCTCCAGAGCCCCTCGCACCTTCCCCGTAGCCCCCTCCTCCTCCCCCCCACTCAACCGTTTAGTGAAGAAACTGACCCCAAGAGCCCGACGTGCCGCCGAGAGGCCGGGGAGAGGAGAAACCGGCCAGGAAATGCACATTTTTCACATAATACGGGGACGGAGCCGGCGCTGCCGCCCGGTACCTCCCTCCCTGCCCGGGCTGTGCTGCCGCAGGAGGCACCGGCGCGATTCACCCGGGCCGGGCCCAGAGAAGCCGTCTGACAGGGCCGTTCTCCCGGATCTCCCTCCCCACTATCGCCCCGGGGACAGTACCGGGACCTCCCCTCCCCTCCGGGCTCTCCCCGTGCCCGTCCCCTGCCGCTCA
Source organism: Turnix velox (assembly GCA_013400935.1). Lineage (NCBI taxonomy): Eukaryota > Metazoa > Chordata > Aves > Charadriiformes > Turnicidae > Turnix > Turnix velox. The sequence goes on from VZTY01007546.1 coordinate 57,737, forward strand.
CCCTCCTCGAGGTCCAGGCCCGACAGGTTCAACTGCCCGCTTTTCCGAGCCGTCCGGATCAACCCCTGCGGCACGACCGGGCCCGGCTTCTCCGCCCGCCTGAAGCCAGCCCGGGGATCCCGCGCCTCCGCCCCCGTCCTCCGCGACGCCGCCATCTCCCGTCGGGGCCACACCGTCCCCAGCGGGCGGGGCTCCCCCCGCAGCAGCGGGAAACGCCTCCGCCCCCGCCGACATTTCCCGCCCGCCGCTAGCCACGGTCGGGAAATGGCGCCCCGCAGCGGCACCGGACCGGCCCCGGCTCCACACCGGCAATCGGGCACCGCAAACCCCCCACCATCACGACAGCTGAGGTCTCGGTACCATCAAGTACCCCTCAATCCCGAGGTCAGGATAGCAGCAAACCCCCTCCATCCCAGTACCTGCAGCCAAGGGACCAACAAACATCTCCATCGGAGTATGGGGGCCAAGGGACCAACAAACACTTCCTTCCAAGTACCCGAGGCCATCAACAAACGCCCTCCGTCCCGGTACCCGAGGTCACCAACAAACCTCCTCCTCCATTCTGGGGTCAGGGCACCAGCATAACCCCCTCCATCCCAGCACCTGGAGCCAAGGGACTGACAAATCCCCCTCCTTTCCAGTAACTGGAGACGCAGAACCAGCAGCTCCCCCCCTATCCCGGTACTCTGCTCTCTCTCACCGCTGTCCCCCAAAATCCTCAGGAGAAGCCTAACAGCACCCAGCACCGGGTAAGGGGCAACAGTGCCCGCCCGTGGCCCGTGAACAAGGAAGACCTGGAGATGCATCTGGAAACACAGCTCCGAACTTCAAATTCTTCTTACAAAGGAGACACATCAATTCCTTTGCAGAAGCCATGGAAGCACTGTGCATATCTCACCTCTCGCCCTTCCTGGAGCTTTTCTTTCTCCCCTTGTTCATTATCAAACCTCATCCCACACCTCCCTCCTTGCTCCACAGCCCTCCCCAGCTTTCCTGGAGCTCATGTAGAGATGGGAAGGGGCTCTAAGGTCTCCTGGAGCTTTCTCCAGGCTGAGCCCCCCCAGCTGTCTCAGCTCCCCCTCATACAGAGGGCTCCAGCCTTCCCAGCAGCTCCAGGGCCTCCAGCTGCTCCGTGTCCTCCTGCCGTGGGTGTCCCATTGGCAGAGGAGCTGGGGAGGAGTTTCACAGAGGGGCAGAACCTCCCCACACTGTGGGACACAGCACAGGCCAGGAGGGATTCAATTTCCCATTCATCAACACCATCAAGTCACAGAATCACACAGCTGGGAGAGCTCTCCAAAGGCCACCCAGTGCCACTCCCTGCAGTGACAGGGACATCCTGCACTAGATGAGGTTGCTCAGAGTCTCAGCAAGCCTGGTCTTGGAGATGCCTGGCCGTCTTTGTGAAAATTCCTGGCAGTGCCTGGGCAACCCAGGCCAGAGTCTCACCATCCTCCTGGTAAAGAACTTCTTCCTCATGTCTCATCTACCCCTGCCCTGCTCTAGTTTCAAACCACTGCCCCTCATCCTGTGTCTCCATGCCCTGGCAAACAGCCCCTCCCCAGCTTTCCTGAAGCCCCTTCAGGCACTAGGAGGCTGTAGCGAGGTAACAGGGTACAGACTACACAGACATCAATATGATTAGGAATAGCCAACTTTATTTGTTGGTTACATACCATTTCCTCCTGTTACATAGTTTCAACTAATATACAAACTTCCTAAATGTTGCTGTTTACACACACTAGTCGATTATTCTCATGCACTAGTCTTATTGTTAATTATTTATTACACTTTTTGCTGATGGTAAGCTTTGGCCTTGCTTGTCTGGGATTATGTATCCTTCTTCACTTACTCATACCTGCTTATCACTTCCTACAACTTATCAGTTCCTTCTCTACCCAATATAATGTTCAAGAACCTTCTATATACATAGCTTTGCCTTCTAGATGTTATTCAGCACGTAGGCTCCTTGCACAGATGATACTAGAAGCCTGCGCCTGGATTGCTCAGCACTGTCTCTAAGTAGAAATCATGACCCTTCTCTCACAAAAATCCCTCTATAGAAGGCCGCTGTGAGGTCTCCTGGGGCTTTCTCTCCTCCAGGCCCAGGCCTCTCAACAGGCCCAGCTGTTTCAGCTCCCCCTCACAGAGAGGGCTGTTCTGTGCCCACTCCACACTTTGTCTCTGCCACCGCCACCACCGCCGCCGCCTCAGGCGAAGCTGGAGCCGCCCCCGCTCGCTGCCGGGCCGTGCCGCTGTGCGCGTGCGCAGGTCCGTGCCACTGTG
>VZTY01007549.1:15064-28011 GCA_013400935.1 Turnix velox
CTTGGTTTCATCTCCTCCACCTCCATAGGCTATCACTGTGTAAATTATGAACTCTGAAAGATACTGAAATACCTGTTTTCAGATTGCAACTGTATTACACAGAACCACCTCTCAAAAAATAACCAAATATAATGAGATTTTTTTTGTGCTACTTCCTCATTGTCTCTTACACATTATTCAAAAGTTTATGCTAGAAGCTGAGTATTTCTTTTGTCTCTTAATGCTAGTAGGAATACTCTTCAGCCACAAAAATTAAACCCTGAGCTTTTTCAGAGTTATCAGGAATTACAGAGGAAGATTTCCAAGACATTAAAAGAAAACAAAATACACAAGCATTTGACATAATTAAAACTCAAAAATATTTTGAAGACAGTGCCACAAAATTTGCCCATCTGCTTCCTAATCATCAGACCAGAAAATTGAAAACTACAATCTCTCACTAGATCTATAGCAAAGAATACAATTTTAATTAAACTATGCTTTAGAGGTTTAAACTTTAAAACATGCTTCCAGTCTTCTGTAGTTTTGAACTCTGTACACAGATATGCTCTAAGACAACAAAAATCAGATTATTAAGGAACCTTATAAAAAATTACAGCAGCAAGAATTTCCCAGTTACAGGCACTATCAATATAGCAAATATCAAATAACCATACTTTTCATTTAGAAAATAAGAGAGATAGATATTGAGGTTTTAGTAAACTCGTGCAATATGCATCTCGGCAGCATGAGACTGGAACTGAAAATGTAGCATGTTTGTAGGTCTTGTAACTCACTTGGACAATATTTCAGTTAGTTTTTCAATTGTAAACAGTCTTACATGAGCATCTCTAGAACAGAAGGCTCTACAAGTATCACTAAGACAAAACACAGAACAATTATGGTCTTGCTTTTAGTGCTAGACAACCTTGCAAGAGGATGAATTGCTAATTCTGAGACGCTGCAATGAGACTCTTATTAGTTCCGTTGCTGGGGGGGCTTACAAGAAGCACTGATCATTTAGAGGATTTTAGCAAGTACAGTCTTTATAAAATATTATTAACTGAATTAGCTTTTGATGTTCTCCTGGCAGTATGTTAGGTACATTTTCCAGATCACTATTTCAGTTTATTCTGCACTTTCATGAGTAAAGAAAATTAAAACAGTGTCACATTGAAGTTACCAGTGTAACAGTGTAGATTAAATATAGTAAAATTTTAAACAAGCACCCTGAAAATACCAATTCTGAAGGGTAATCAGCATTAGGCAATATATTACACTCCCTGCTCTACTTGTACCATAGAAAACTTGATCACTTTGTAATGGGAAGTATTACAACTTGCCTTTATAGAAATTTTTCTATGTGTGATAAAATTCTCCAGAACTCAAACCTCAGAGGATTGAAAGACATCAGAAGTTTTCGAAACTGAATTACATAAAGCTTTTTTACTCTTGTCCTAAGAAAGCTTGTTATATATTGAATTGAAATAAAACTGAGTAAACTTAACAAGGTTTGAAATTTTGATTTCCTTGGAAGTAGTATCAATTAATTTATTTTTACCCAAAATATGCTTGCCTATTTTTTTTCTTGTAAACCTTTATGTTTAGAATAAAGCTACTATAATGTCAAGCCATAAATAATAAGGTTGGGTCTGTTTCAGCTATGCACAGAGACAACACTATCTGTCTACAAAGCAAATCTTTTGTTTTCTTTAATCCTCTGCCTGTCAGACAAAATGTCTATTATATTTTCAAAGGTCCTCACAGGAAGGTGAACTTGTTCTGTTTCTTTTACTCTTAATCCTAAGGTAAACTGATTTTCATTGGAACAGACAACTACTTTTCCTTTCAGTTTATGGTGGACATTTTCCTCAACAAGGATAGACAACTGCTGAGGTGGCTAACATCCCATCAATCAAAGAATCACTGGTTAGAGAGCACTAGAGGGGGTGAACAAGAAAGAGGCTTACTGGAAATAAGCTACATCAGCTCATCCTGTGATCTGCTATAGCTTGTGTTATTCCTATTGTTATAAAATGCATCATTTGGAGACCCTAGCTGTCAAGAAGTTTTCACTAAGCATAATCTTTTCTTTCAGAAAAAAACCCAACCCTATCAATTGATATTTTTTTATGCACAACTCAGTTATACAGAAAATAAATATACTACCTGGGCAGAGACAGAAGAATTCTACTGCTTCCCACATGTACTAATTTCAGAATTGGGTCAGGTGTTTTCTTTTTGGAGTGAATTTGTAAGAAAATTAGGCAACTATCTGTGTTTTTGGACATCAAGTTATCAGCATAATTTATAGGATTACTCTAGCTTCTGGTGTCACTCTAAACAGGAACATATTCACATATTTCAACTTTGATCTTTCCACTCACACTACAAGAAGGGTCTTAATGGCCCAGTATCATGAGCAGTGCATTGAATACAAGTAACAGTTCAAAGAAGATTGTTTATTTGCCTCAGAGGAAAAAACCTTATACATAAAATAAACTGTCTATATTTATTTGTGTACTGTGTACTACAGAGCAGCTCAGCATAGTGGAGAACAAGTGACTGCACACGTTGGGCTCTTCTGTATAATATGGTAAGAAAAAGATTGAGATCATAGACTCATAAAATTTCCTAGGTAGGAAGACACATTTCAGAAAAATCATCGAGTCCAACCACCAATCTAACACTAGATGAAAAAAATGACAAAACCATATTGCTAAGCACTACATCCACCCCTGTTTTAAATACTTCCAGGGATGGTGACTTCATTACTTCCCTGGGCAGCTTGTTCCAATATTTCAGTCTAAAATTTTTTTCCTAGTATCCAGTCTAAACCTACCCTGCTATAACTGTGTGAACATGAGTAGGTAAGAATTTTAGCATGAATGTGGATTCTTTTTTTTTCCCTTTATTTTTCAGATATTCTAAATCAAAGGCTATTTAAAGCAGCTTTAACTACTGAAAACTTTCTAACATGTTACAGATTTGCCTACGTAAGATTAAAACTAAAAGTAAAGAAGGTCATTATCTGGTTAAGCGGCTGAAAAATTTCAGGCAATCCTCAGCAAGTCTTAATTTGCATGAACTTTCAGAATAGTTTGGAGGCGTAGCCCGACTCTTGGTCTGCTGCCAAAGCACATACTTCTGTTTACCTTCTTTTCCATTATAAAATGCTTGTAGAAAAGAAAAATACAGAACATTAGAAATGAGAATTAACTGCTCAAAGCATTTCTATATGTATTTAAGATCCCTATTAGGAAGATCATGTATGTTCGACCTCTTGTAAGAGTGACAGAAGTGTTGCTTTATTAATTACTAACTCTGTTATTTTAGGAAATATGATGCAAGAAGGAATATTTACAATTTAAGAAAAACAAGTGATGTTAATAATAATGGATTTGTAGTGACATGTCATTACATTTGATTAAGCAAGGGACATTTATTTAAAGATTATAAATGAGGATTTTTGCTGGGGTAGAGATAACATTCTTGACATTTTTTGCCACTTCAAGAGAATCTGTAACTAAAATCTGGAATGCTTATTTCATTAAACGAACAGTTAATTAATATAAGGCATTTATACTGATTAGATAAAGCCCAAATTTCTTCAGCTTTCAAAGGATTTCACTCAGCTTTTCTTATAGACAGTAACAACAAACCATTCCAAATCTTTTATCTCATAAGAAACCTGAAAGTAATGTACATTTCTTTTTAAAAGCCAGAGATGAAACTAGAATTATTAAAATTACTTTTATCAATAATAGAGGAAATTATAATAAATTCTCCTGCCTGACTCTTTTGAACATAAGGAATACATTTTCCTTTCCTAAGTAGAATAAATCAGACTGTTCAAATTAGTTCAATGACATAAACATCAGACCTCTCAATTTTTTTTTAGTGCCTTTTTCAAAGCACTGCTACAGGTAACATCTCGTTAAATCAACCTTCTGGTATTCCAAGTGAACATGATCCAATATAATATTGTAATTTTTCTAGCAATAACTCCATTACCAGAAGAAGTTCTTAGCTTTTTCCCAATTCGAAAAATGAAAAAGAGAAGCTCATAGCTTTACTCTATCATAGCATTTAGCTAGCAAACTGCATTAATAACCACAAGTGTCTTGAGAGAAAATGAAGACCTGTTTACTGAGCTGTACTCTAAGAAATGCCTACATGTTAATTCAAATCCTAAGAATGCCTGATTCAAAATGAGTGAAATTCACAACATTGCCTTTCCTTCCACTCTTGGTAAGCATGTTAAAACTCTGGCCCAGCAAAATGGAGTGACTCTTCTAGTCTAGCACTCAAGACATCCTAAGCATGGTAATGCCCTGAAGGAGTACATCCATCTGTCCAACAATCTCATCAGTTTGTGCATACCTTCTCTCAGTCTATTTTGCATCATGTACCCAAAAGGACAACATTTTTTTTCTTGGAAATTTAGGATCAGTTTTCATTCCCTGCCCCCCAAGTCATAGATACAATTGTATTGCTTGACTCTCCAAAAGTCTCTACAACAAGCACTAAATTACCATTTTTCTGGTAAACATATAGTTTGGATGACTTATATGTTGGGGTTTTTCTAATTTAAATACTAAATTTGCAGTTCATATAACCCTAATATTAATCTGATATTCACAGAATCACAGAATTGTAGGACTTGGAAGGGGCTTTCCAAGATCATGCCTCCAGAGCAGGTTTACCAAAAGCATAATGGACTGGAACACATCCAGGCAGGTTTTGAAGATCTTCAGGGATGGAAAATCCAAAATCAGTCTGAGCAAACTGTTACGTTGTGACACTTTTGTCTGGCATCTGATCATTTCCATCTGTATTTGTTAACTAAAAGCTTGACAGTAATTATGAACTGTACTGTTTACATTATGCCTTTTCCAAGTACAGAAAAAAATTACAAACTTCAACTTGAAATAAATCCATACTACATGAAATGGCTCAACCGAAGTTTGTCTCTTTCCACCCACTTTTCTTAACTGTTTATTAGGCAAAGATTAATCTTGAAAGTTTATAAAGTAAATTTGGTATTGAAAGCTCAATATCTGATGCTAACAGTAAAAAAAAAAAGTTTCATTATTTGATTTGTAACAGAATTCAGGGAGTACATGGAGAAACTGAGAAATATCAATTCAGTTAACATGCAAATCAATAGAAATTGCTTCATAGATAGTGGTTAATTTGCTTCATAAAAGACTGTGATGAAATAAAAGCTCCAAGGAATTCAATGATTTTTAAGAAAAGCTCTACAATATGTCTAAATGTGTAATGATAGCATCTGGATTCTACCTCCACGAGGAAAATTTTGTCTGTACACACAGTGATTCACTGCCTGAGAAGTGAAAGAATGAGGTCAGGAAAAAAACTCAACTATTTTTTAAATGACCTATTTGGAAAAAATAATAAAAATTAATAGGTTCAAGAAATAAAGGTAGATCTTGTTCAGATTTAAAGTTGTCATGGTATTTAAGAGATTAAAGAAAGAAAGAAAAGACACAAACAAGAAAACAAACAAAAAAGACTGCAACAAAAAGTTGTATTCCCCTAAGACAGAGATGTATGAATTCTGATTCTGTCACAAAGGGGGGAATGTCTGACTCTTCACAGAAACTATCAGATCTTTACTCAAATGTGGATCTGACCTAAAGTCTTTGAAAAAAATATAAATGTAGCAAATAGTTATGTCCAAGGGACATTAGAATAGCACCAAAAGCCCTGAAACTCCTTGTTCACTGTTCCTATCTCAAGCTTCCTTGTAATAAATCTCCTGATTTACTCCATACAAATAGCTTATTTAAGTGGTGACCTTTAAGTTTGATGCATTAGAACTCAAATCTACATGAAATAATTCAGAATTTGGTTAATTAATTAGAAGTATTGTTTTTTTAGTGTAAATCAAATTCATCTACTGTAAAGTACCTATTGCTAATTTGACTTAACTTTTTCAGTCATTGCTCGTCAAATTCCTATTTTTTCTGCATTATTTCTGAAAGGTTCATACAAAGCGTTTTTCTAAAACAGTCTGTCTTTTACTGCAGTAAACTTTCCTCAGCTTTATTTTTTATGTGGCTCTTGCAAATACTCTTCTATCTTGAAATCTTCTTTCGGAATTCTGAATACTGGAACTGGACAAGGAAATACAGAAGACATACAAGCCCCAAATACAACACTTTTTTGGTCATTTATTCATTAGGAACTAAAAAATATAAATAAAATGGAATTCTTTTGTAATCTGTTGATTATCCTCATGGTCTGTTTTTTTCACAGATAAGATTTCCAAAAATGAAAGTGCTCATGCTGTATTCATGCTTAGAATTCTTTATACTACTTGTTTTACATAGGGCTGCAATGACATGCTTGCTGATTGTATTAATCCTGTCTGCTTTGAAATTCATTTCACTAGCATGTTTAATCTCTTTTCTTCTTTATTGATTACACGTATCCCAGTTTTCATCCCACATTAATCAGTGCCACTTCTATGCTCCCTTTCAGAAAATAGATGAAAACTGGATCAATACAACCAGAGCTGTCTGTGATTCCTCTGGAACTGAGATAGAAACATACACAGCAGCTCCTGCAGAGAAAAGTGTTTTTTAGATGTATCAGTCTCCAGAATGTGAGTTTGACATGATTTTCCTTCTTTAAATGCTTGCAACATCAATTCTAGTATAAGCCCATATGAATTTCTGTTGTCAGACTTGTAGAAAGTTTTGCTGTTAATGAAAAAAAAACCTTGAAAAAACTACTCTTCTTAGATTTCTTAATCAGGATGAATTACTGTAAAGATCTACTCATTGATCAATCTTGTTTAATCCAGTCATTATTACATTTTCAGATCAGGGTATTGCTCAGTGTCAATATCATACCTGTTATTTCTCATTGGGATTTTTTTCTTTTCATCCCTCTTTGTTTTCTCTATTATTTTATAATTTACAGAAACTAACACAGGAAGACTTGACAGTCTCAGATTTTGGCTCCTGTTTATCTGCATTCATAGACTTACTTTAAATGCACAAATCCAGTGGCACCATCTGTATACAAGAGTTCTGCTGTGTAAAGAAAATATGCATGAAATAGGAATATATATGGAATTCTATCCAGTCATAGAAGTCAACTTGCCTATTTTTCTCAAATTAAAAAAAAAAAAATAACCCCCTTTCACCATCTTCTAATTTGCATACATAGCCATCTCAGGTCCATTGATTTTAACCTTTCATCTATGCAAATATTGCATCAAGTTCTAGCAATAAAAATAAAATTTAATTTCCATATTCAAAGAGTAGATGTAGCTGGTCATTGTCCAGACTTATATTGACCAGACTTTACAGTAGTTGTGCATATGAAAGTAAGAATTCCCTGTCTTCATATTTCCTATGGTCTTGATACATTGTTACTATTTGTAACCTGGTTTTGTGCTAACAGCTCAGACTTTCAGCTTAATGTTACTTTAATTTACTCCTTTTTTACTCTAGCATTTTGTGGCGATAGCTATGAAACTCTTACAGCAGTCAGTGTTAGGTCACAGTGAATAGCAGAGCAGGTGGTCTATAAGTATCTGCAAATTTAACACATATATATTTTGGATTGAATCATGCTTTTAGAAACTGAAGTACTATGAAGTTCCTTTTGAAATCTGCACTTGTTCCAGAGTTTTTACTCTTGACTTTTTTCTTAATTTTTTTTTGTCTTAATTTTTTTTCCATGCAGAAAGAGAAAATATACATATCAAGCAACTTTGTACAAAGCCTAAAGGATAATTGGTTCAACAATTCTGTACTTAAGCTGATATTATTAAAAAAAATAGGTCAAAGAATGAAGTATCTTTACAACAAAAATTTCACTTTAAAAAATGTAACTCAGTAGCCCCCCTTTGTGATGTCCTGCACCTTAGCCATTTCCTCCCTCCTGTCTGTACATCTGTGGAACATCATCTTCCTTGCCTCAGCATGAGACTTGTTGTGGATTACAGAGACACAGTTTAAGGACTTCTCAAGAAGAAACCTATATTAAACACTAGGAAAATCACACTTAATTCATAATTTAAAAGTACCCCCAAAATATCACCAACACACAAAGTTAGCTCCACTAACACTAAAGGATATATATGTACATAGTTAGTGATAGATCTGGGTTTTTTCTGGATATAGCTTGGTTTTGTGAGAAAACAGTAGAATGTAAGCCATTGAAGTAGTAATGCACATTCTTGTTTGCTTCCACAGTGTCACACACAGAGCTCAAGTTCACTTTCAGATGAAAAATTGACTAGAGTGCATGAGCTCTGAATGCAGTATGTATTGTTAAATGGAGCTTCCTAAAGAGCTAGACATTTTCACTAAGACATGCCAAAAATTCAGTTTGGAGCAAAAGTGAGCCAAGTGTCTCCAAACTGAAAGATAAGCAACACCAAAAGATACAATCTGAAAAAGAAAATAAATTAAAATACAAAGTATCTGTTCATGTGCAATTCAATAAACCTAAACAAATCCAACTAATGAGTTTCTAATAGGAAGGCATTGAGGCAAGTTTAAACTTCCTAGTTTAGAATCAGTGCAGTCTTTTCAGCCATCCTGAGCAGTACTTAGAACTTTGAAGACATTGTATTTCTTTGTCAGCTATATTGTTAGAAAAATTATTAAGAAGTTTAAATTTGGAAATAATGGCAGCACAGTACTTATTATTTATCTCAAAAATAATAAAATGTGAATTATTCTGAAGACATAAAAATCCAGATTTTTTTAATGTACAAAAGTGCGTTGGCAACATTCATGAAGTCAAAAAACCAAACTGCCCTGTATAATAGAAAAATTGAATGATTTAAAGTGGCACTAATTCAAAAAGTCAACCAAAAGAGAGTACATTTGCTTTTCAGAGAAAGAGCTATTCACAGATTTCTTCTGTTCTTAGATTTCATTCATCTGGGTTCATTAGCAATACACTGTCATAAGGCAAGAGTGTTGAATAGAATTTATAAAGTATTAGTGCAGTGGATTACCATAGCCACTTTAAAAGTCACACAGTCCCTTTTTCATGCTTAAGAGAGAATTAGTAGTACTAACATAACTTACTTACACGTGTTAAGAGATACTCTATTTTTTGGCCAAGTTACAAAAGGCAGCCTGTGAACACCAGCCACTTTTAAAGTACTTAATATTTGATAAAGCCTGGCACAAAAAGTAGCTAATTTGTTAATTTTAGCTTTTTAATATTATATAAAATCCTATGTTTTATTAGGATTTTCCTGAGGACTATGAATTAAATGTGCATTACTTCAGGCCTTTCGATAGTAAAAGACTACGTAATATATCATCTACTAGAAATGTTTTACAGTACTATAAAGATGATTTAAAATAAAGTGCCCTTTGAAGATTTATTCATTGCATAACATGAAATATGTGCTTGTACATATCTTTCAATGCATGGGTCCCTCCTTTCACACTGAAATACTATTGACAGCCATCCAGCCTTGGCAAAACCATCAGTATCAAGAAATAAGTAACATAGTTTCTTTAAAATGTGTGTTTCGTAATTAGTTCATACTTAAAGGTTCCACTTCCATAAATCAAGGTTAGAAAAGATCATCACCACACTCAATAATTTGAATGGGAATTTATTTTTAACTGCAACCTACTGAATGCTTCATGGGGAAGAAACTGTTTCTTTGGAAGAGTAACATATATTCAAGCTAACATACACAGGACATTCCAAAAACTAATAAATAACTTTATCTATGAAAGTCAGAACTGGACACTTATAAATAGTATAAGTTCTTTAGAAAAATAAATTAAAAGGAATATAAAGAATTCTGAATATTGGAGCTTGGTACGCTTAGTCTGAGTATTCTTCTATTCCCTTCATGCCATAAATAAGACCTAAAATGCAAAAGNGTTGTGGATGCCCCGTCCTTGGAGGTGTTCAAGACCAGGCTGGATGAGGCCCTGGGCAACCTCATCTAGTAAATGTGTTTGTTAGGTGGCCCTGCTAGACAGGGGGGTTGGAGTTACATGATCCTTGGGGTCCCTTCCAACCCAGGTCATTCTGTGATTCTGTGATACTGTGATAAAGATTTCTGAATATTGGAGCTTGGTACGCTTAGTCTGAGTATTCTACTATCCTCTTCATGCCATAAATAAGACTTAAAATGCAAAAGAACATGGGTGCAGAAAAATCTCTGTAAACTGAAACTTCAAATCCATTCCAGCAAAGTTAAGTTCATTTTTATCCATTTAATTCTCTATTCTGCAAATAAGTAGTGCAGGAAATTCAATAGTTCATGGGACTGAATTTTCAGCTATCGAAAAAGACCAATAACTTCAATCCTTTTTACAGCGTATTCTGCCATGTATTACATCTGCCAATAAGGAATTTTCTGAAAATTTAATTATCTAAACCTGAACCCGACTTGAGAAACAGACCAACAAACTAATTAATTAATTACACTTCAGCTTCTTCAATGCAAAGAGAATTACCTACCATCCTTTTCTGTTTCTTTACAATACTTTAACATCAAACACAACTGTGAATGGCAAAAAAATCTGAGGGGAAAAAAGGTGAGTTTTGAACAAAAAGGAGGAAGAAGATAGTAGTAAGCTAAAGATATAATTTTAAAATTATGTTTTAAATTTTCACAAGTAGCTTTATTTCTTTATGTGGTTTGGAAAGAATAGAAGGAGACTATCATTTGCTACTGATAGGATTAATTTCTCCTGTATTTCATATAAATTCCAAATGAAGTTTGCTACCATTACTGAATAAAATTTAAATGAAGACAAATTACGTTTAAAAAAATTAAATATTAAGCACAGCCACTATTCCCAAGCCCACTTGGAAAGCTGGATACAATCAGCTTCAGACAGACTCTAACATGGAATGCAAATGTTCAAGAAACAAAAAAGTCCTAGTGAAAGTGTTTCCAGGGTATATTAGTTTTGAAGTAAATGCAAAAATATAATTATGAGGCAGCTGTATGTGTGTTTCTTGGTTGTTTTCCTATAGATTATGTTTTTTAAGAATATCTTTATATGCTCCTTCATGAAAATATCCCAATTGGTCTGCCATTTATTTGAATAAAGACTCTGGTTCAAATAGTCCTACTGTAGTTCTTAGTGATCTCTGGACATGAGAGGGAGCAATGGGAGGAAACAGTATTAGCAGCTGTTTGAAGCTAGCACTTGTATTTGTATGTGACAGTGTGTTTATGTGCAAAAGAATCTGCTGGTTTGAGTGCTATGTAAGTTCATTTCAATCACATTTAGTTCATTCATTCTGTTTCATTCTGAAGGAACAAATTCATTCTGATCATTTCATCTATGGCTGAGAAAATTGAACTCTAACAGTCCCAGAAGAAATTGCTTGGTGATAGAGCTGCAAGTAATTGTTAAACTCCCACATGCCTCAGGGGAGAAGGCATGTCCTTGATTAGAAAAATGTGTAGGAGAGGGATTAAATGACAGGAACTCTGGTTGTAGCTAGTGGATATAGTGGCATTGTATTAAATTATCTGGACAAGCAAATAAAATTTTGCATTTTTAAAAAGAAGATGAATGGGGTAACAGACATCAGTGTGGGGTGTCAGTCTCCTTGCCCCATAGGCTGATAAGGCATCACTATTGGGAGGATAAATCCTCCTGCCCCATGTGTTGACAAGGCAACCTGATCTGGTACAAGATGACCCTGCTCACCACAGGGGGTTTGGACTAGATAGCTCTTAAAATTATTCCTCCTGAGAAAAAAAATATATTGCTGTTAATTCAAACCATGGAAAACAGGAATTCTTCAATGGTTTCTAAGACTATAGTAAAATAAATTTTTTTATATTTCTATTACATTCCATGTGAGACTCATTTACACATTAACCAGCATGAACGACAGAAGGAGAGTTGCAAAGGCCTAAACTGATTCATCTGGAATTTTTATGTGGCCACAAAACTGTAAGTCATGTATACAGAGGGTATAACAACTTTTAATTAATTACTTAAAGGTTCTCAGTATTCATATTTGGAAGTAGAAACAGTGCAAATATACTGCATCCCTAAAAATGTTTGCTGCTATTGAACAGAACATATATACAAAAAAATTTCTTGAAATTTCAAACTTAGAGAATGTGAGTGAACTTACGACATGGACAGAAAAAGTAAATTTAAATTTATGGGCTAGATTTCCACCTAGCCTAGAAAGCTCCACATGGGAACATATTAATCTCCTCTTTTTTCAATTTTTTTCCTCCCAATAGCACTAAATCTTGAAAGCAACTGGTATGTGGTAGTCAGAAAAGAACTTGAGGTTTACATTCCCCCTAGTAATTGCAGCTTCTGGCCCAGACCTGTTTGAAGCAATTCTCACACTCATCTCAGCAGCAGGAATTTCAAGCTATCAAGTTTTCAGGCCTCACAAATAGCCTCCATTTGTCAGAAAAGTTTCTGAAGCATCAAGTTACTCTAGAGAGAGGACCTTATGTAGCTTCAGGCTGAATCAAATAGGCATATGACACTAAGATCAAATAGGAACAGGAGCCCTTTAGGATTAGGAAGTCTAATTTATTTTCTTATGCTCAAGGCCAGAATATATGTTTCTCAAGCAAACGTCAGAGGATGAAAATGTGTCCACAAAAAAAAGAATCAAAGGATTTCTGTTCTTAGAAGAAACCTTCCCAGATTATTTTCAGATTGTTCATTCTGTCTCTAGACTTCTTGCATCAGACTCACCTTCAGAAGAATGACTACATTTCATACTTCCCTGTAAGCAGGTGGAAAGGATATTTTCTAGTAGAGCAAAAACAAATGGTCTGATCCTCCGTAACTTCAGTGAAAGTCAGAAGCCTAGACATCTCATTAGCAAGACTGTGGATAATTTGGATGAATGTGTGAAGAAAAAGAAATACTAGACTAGAAATAATGGATGTAAATTGGAAGGGGGTAGATTCAGGCTTGACATGAGAAAGAAAATCTTTACAGTGA
>VZTY01007549.1:30578-50600 GCA_013400935.1 Turnix velox
AGTTATCCTTGCTCAAAGAAGTTTCAAACCAGGATGCAATGCAGCATAGAATTTGCATGAGTTCAGCTGAAATAGAGAATTGAAGCAGATGCTGTTCAATGTATCTTGAATGCAGAAATCCTACATGCACATTCTCAAAGGTATTCGAAACTAACTGTAGGCAGTAAAAGTTGGCTCAACTTCTATCCAAAGAAGTAATGAAAGTTTTTCTGTCATTGTACAAATCTAGACTCCATAGTAAAACAAAAAAGCCTTTCTTAAGTCATGTTCTGTAACATCCTTTGTTATTTTGCAGGAAATCAATATTTTTCTGAGGAAGAAGATTTGTCTGATATTTTATCAATTTACTTTAGAATCAACAGTATGGCATATATCAGGTGTACATAGTAGAGTTGTTTTTGTTCAATGCTGTGGAAAACTCAGTTTCAGTTCTATATCCTCTTAAAAAAATGGCAGTAATGTAGGACTAATTCTTTCAGTGAAACTGGAGAGGAAAATTATTTATTCATAAGGTATTGCACAAAATTAATTAGCACAGCTGTTACTGGCTGCACAAAGAATACCAAATGAGTATGATGGGTTATATATTTAAATTAAAATTGATTAGTAATGCAAATTGTAATGACTGCAGAAGCAGGACTATGTGAAGTCATGACATTGTGTACAGTATTTCTCTCTCATGAGCTATTTTATAAATATCTTTATGGATAATGCCAAAATATATCTGTGGAGGAATATAAAAAATGAGCCAAAACTCACACATATAATTAGTGGCCAAATATATCACTTAGTTAACCAACCTGCTAGTGTATGTTCTGTGCCAGGGGAAATGCTCCTGTTTTGCACTCATTCCAGGGCACTTCTGGAATACATATTTTGTTTCTCTGGCTTAATTTTCATTAGAGTTCAGATAATGTCTTTATTGCTGTTATTACATCTACTTAAATGCTGAAGATCTCAAATTGCCTATCCATATTCAGAAGTGATAAACTTACTATCAGATACTGTATTTTTCTGATAATATATGCAGTAAAATAGCTACATATTTTTCAAGCTTTATTATAAATATGGGGTTGGTTAAGTTAGCTTTATAAAAGCTTAATCAAAATTCACATATTCTGTTCAATTCCAACTGGAACAATAAATCTGGTATCTAATTAGAACATCCTTTAACACTCTTATTAATTACATGTCACATTTAAAACACTGCAGAACTGGATCACTACAAATTTAGGGTGAAAATTCAAATTCTTCTTGGAATAAAGTTTATTATTTAAATTCTTGCTTTATTAAATTCCTGCATTTAATATCAGACCAAGTAATAAAGCCTGTTCCCATCAATAGCAAAGCCAGATCACTGCAACTCCTCTTTGGGAGGAATATTTTCAGTTAACAAATTCACTGGTTTAACAGCTTTTAATAAAGCTGTTGTTGAAAATGTCTTAATTCTCCTGCATAGCTGACAATATCCATCTTTTAATTCAGGTGTTCAAAAGACAGGAATTGCTTTATTATTATAGAATTAAGGTAATACTAATTTTATACTAAGTAAGAATTCTCCCTTTGAAAAAGTTCTCTGAGACATTTGAATTAGTATGCTCCTTGAAAGTCCTCAGTATTTTCATGTTTGTATTGATGGGTTTGGTCCCTAAAGGAGATGCTCACGATTTGTTTTCCAATTAATCATGTTCTGTTATAACAATATCTGCATTAAATTAATGGCAATTCTTATGTAGATCATAACATGTAAATGCCTTGTGGACTACTACTACTGCAAAATGGAATGATGCCATTGATTTTTCATTATGACAGGTTAGTAGGACACAGCTCAAATAAACTCAAACTGAAGCCAAGAATACAATGAATGAATCCAAGCATTCAGAACAGAAGAAAAGCTGTTTTAGTAAAGCAGCAGCTTAACAAGCCAGGGGACCTGTGTGCAGATCACATTTCAAATAAGATTAATTCCTGATGCTTCGGTATGTATTAAAACATGCCAGTACAAATAATTAGCAGCAATTTTGCCCCCTAGTGGAATTCAAAGGTAGGAAAGTTACTTTATTAAATGATTGCTCCCAAGAGAAAATAAATGAACAGTGGAGGAAGTATATAAAGAAGCTGCTCACCACAGAAATTCAGGGTTCTCTGCCACTTGGCTGAATGATATCTGCCCATTACATTGCAGTTACTATGACCTGATATTATTATTATTGAAAACCTCTATATTTTTTTGTAAAGATCTGGAGAGCAGAAGCTAAGCATGTTAGTACTGAAAAGAGCATATGCAGAGAGAAAGAAAATGGAAAATTTAAAACCAGCTTTACCACCCTATGTTGAAAAATAAATGCATCCTGGTAGAGCAGTGTAGGGTAAAATATGTTTTCTAAGCACGTATTTTCAAACAGAAATTAGAGTAGAACTGGAGCTTCCATAGACACATAGGAGAAAAATTAGAGTGTTTTTTTGGTAGAGAGGGGGATGCTGTTTGGTTTTGGTGATGGACAAGGTTAGTGAAATACAGAACTGAATCATAGTTTTCTTTGTTTTCTCCACTTTTTACATAAAACATCTACTTTCATACATTAAGAATTTATGAAGTAGAAGCACAATACCAACAGCAAGATATACTTCTCTCTTTGAAGGCAGATGAAAAACATTATTTAAATAACTGCTACTTACAGTTTGTTCATCTGCTAGCACATCAATTATCCTCACAAAAAAACCCCATTATATATTTTTAAATACTTTCAGAGTTGGTATAGTCTTATTTTAAGTGACTAACTAAGAACCATATTAATCCATCTACAATGGAACCATGTATGTATTAAAAAATCCTACAAACAATATAGTTAGTAAAGAAACAATATGATATGGTAAGCCTTATCTATCCTTCAATGATGGATGTGAAATCCACCGAGACTCCTATCAACTTCAGCAAAACTGGGCAAGTCATTTAGAGCTCCTAAGTAAAACATCTCTTTATTGTAATAAAAATATTTCCCATACAATTTTGATGACTGCCACAGTTAAGATATTTGCCTAATGAGATGTGTAGTTGTATAGATTTGTATTTTCTTTACTTCCATATATTTCTCTATTATATTTTCAGATCAGTTGATGAAAGTAGAATAAAAATGGTGGTACATTGCAGAGGCTACTCTTAATAAATTATTTTCAGTTCTTCTATGATCCTCTATTATCTGAATTTTACAGTTGGATTTTTTGCAATTGTACTAATTTTATTATATTTGACATGTTTTTAAAATCTTGTAAAAACTGCATCACCTAATAGCAGTTTTATTAAGCTGTTATTCTCTTACTAAATATTATATGTACTTTTCCTATTCACAAGCAATGAGTAACAAAGTTAACAAAACAGTATGTGATTATAACAATGGGTGAAGCTGGAAATTCAGTCCAAGAAATGTAGAATGTTTAATAGGAGAAGAAAACAATTTCCACAACTTATAAAACATTTTAATAAAAATATCATATCACTTCATAACTTTTCTAGCATTTTTGGATTTAAAAGTTTCATAAATTGTTGCAGTTAACAAGAATAACAGCAATTAAAACAGCTCCTCAAAGTGTCTACATTTACCTTTTTCAACTACAGATAATTTTTATCTCCAACACACAGAATGTGTACATCTGCAAACAGCTGAATGATTCTACTTTAGTTTATCGGCTTCAGAAGTTAGGATCTTTTAAAAAATATTTATAAGTTAAACTAGTCTCCTAAAAACTTAACTCATACTTCTTAAAAAGGACATTATGTAAATACACAGTCAAAAATAAAAATGCATGATAATAGTATTGGAATTTAAATTTTTACTTTTTTTATTATAGGGAAAAAAAGTTATTTGATTCAGTGTTACTGAGGGAAGTATGTCCAAAGATTGGGTAAGTCCCACTGATTCATACTACATGGATATACCAAAACCTTAGAAAACAATTATTTTTCTGAAATATACAGGGGCAGAATTTCTGATTGGTGCATTTTCCCACAGGATGAAGATAACATGAATGGGGTTCTTGCTTGCCCATGACAGAATAGGAATCAAAACTTAATGTGTTCTTCTTCACATCTTGTAGAAAGTACCCTGTGTCATGTTTATATCCTCCCTGTTACACATTATGTATCAGAGGCAACCTGATGTGGATTGAGGACATATTAACTGGTTTGGTTTGTTTTGATTGTTTGGTTGTTTGCTTAAATTTACACTAGAGCAATTGATTTTTAGTTCAAAAGAAAAAAAAGAAATTATTATTACAGTGTAAAAATTACTGAAAGATTTTCTTTAACATGAGTTTCTCTTTTTCTTAACATTCCTTTAAGCAAAATTCACTTATTTTATTTGACAAAAACAAGGGATTAAGCCAAGCATGGAAAGTTGAAATGGAATATTAACTCTGCTCAGTACTATACACTTCATATATGTTGACACATGCAGTTCTCTCTCTTGTTAGTCAGACTCCATGTACAATACTTACCATATTTTAAAAAATTATTCAACCTGTGTAATCACTTTACTCCTTTTTTACTTAAATAGGAAAAAATCCAAGGTTCTTTGTTTTCAGTTGAAGTGAATTTATCAAATACTTTTAGCTACATGAATGCTATTAATTGCATATTTACCACCAGTACTCTTGCTGTCTTTAATCAAGAGAAAAAGAAATGCAAGAAGAAAACTATCATGCCTCATGCTTTTTTCCTGTATATTTGTGTTCTATTCCAATTAAAAAATATTGTTGGAACTAAAGACAAGCTGTTTAAAAGAAAAAAGATATGAGAAGTGTTTGGCAAATTACTAATTTATGTTAGTTTACATTCATATTAACAAAAGATCAAAGTGATTATGAAGTCCATGAAACTAATTACAGCAGGTACTTCAGAAAAAAAAATGCTAAGGAATAGATTATAACTTGTGAATATAATACAATTACTTTTGATATAAATATTCAAGAAGAAGCTATGACATTTTAATTGGAATGAACCAGTCATGTTTCCACATGCTTCAGCAAAAGAATGGGAAAACAAGCAATCATGATACACCTAGAGTATTTCTAATTCAAAAATGAAGACAAACAAGTAGAAAGTTAGTGAAGCTCTAAAAGAGGTTGTTATTAATAGAATTAACTCTTTTTCTTGCAGACAGACCATAATGCACGAGGGGAAGGTGTCTTAATATATAGCACTTATTAGCTTAATATGAAATATTGGTGAGTTCTCTTCTGAACAGCCCCTAATGTCCTTACAATAATCTCTTCAGTGAAGAATTTTATTAAGCTCTGCTACTTTAAAAATGAATTTTAATGCTAAGCTGCAGGGTCTCCAAATGAAGACCATGACAAGTACAAACTGACTGAAAACATACAGTTCCAAGATCCAATTCTATAAATGTTATGATTCAAAGTTACTAGTCCTCAAAAGGTTTATACTTGAGGGATGGCCAGAGGCAAAGAAAGATGCCTCCTGCTTAATTCTGCATCGCTGGTCTGCTTTTGATTAACTGATTCTTCTTGTGAGTTATGAAACAAAAAAAAAAAATAGCATGAAGAAAGAACAAAACTTTGTAACTTTCATGAAGGACTTTCATGAGTACTGAATTATTTTAATAAATAAATTTCTTAAAGGTGAAGGGGTTATCCTTTACAGAATCAGAGCAAATGGATGGGCTGATGCTATGATTTGAGAAAATTCAGACAGTCAAGTGTATTGACAGACACAGTACATAGAACCAGTGTATTTTCAGCAAGCACTAGAAAACCTTGGCTAAGGAGTACTGATTATTTTTGTGTCTTACAGAACAACAAAAAAAATTAGGACTTGATGGGACAGTATAAAGAAATCCTTGAACTAAGACCTACAAAGCTGTTGTATTGAATCAGCACTCCTCAGTAGAAATCACACGATGTAACTTGCTCTGCAAGCTGCAGGATTGTACTTGCTAATATTGTTAGATGCTAATAGTTGCAGTCGCAGCAGAACTCATTTGCTGATCTAGTGAAATGGGTAATACTGAGGCCAGAATGGAGCTAGTTTGGACATCTCTGACATTGCAATATGGATATGTTACATATTTCTGCCACTCTGAAGTCTTGCTTTATTATGAAATTCTGGATTTACAGTGTGAGTCTGGAAGGCCAGTAGCTGCACTTGCCTGGTGTCATACTTGAGCAAAGGTAAATTCTACTCAAATGAGGGCAGCCAAAGAACTCTTGTGTACTGTTTTCATGGAATTAGCTTGTGCAGCTCAGATCTAGAAGTATCTTAATCTATAAAGCTGCATTTTACTGAAACCTCATAAAAATGTCAAAATTCTGAATGCTTCTTTTAAATATTATATCAATATACCAATCGTGTGGAATGATATATTCAAATAAGAGGCTATGCATACCTGTATAAAATTTAATTTTGGTTTCAAAACAAGATAGAGGAGTTTAGAAGGTGACAGTGTTTACCTCAGGACCAAACCAGTCTTACTTTAGATGGGAAGTGGAATAATTGGGATCTTTACACGTTCACATTTACAGAGATTATAAGAGAATATGCAGTCATCTACTTAATAATTATTCTATTTGGAAATTTTTCCTTACGTTGTGCTTAAGTGGTGATAGACTTTAGTAGATATAAGCAATGAAAGTTCTTGTTTTACTAAAGCAATGTTTAGAAATTGCTGTTACACAGAGATGAACTCTTCCGTGGTAGGGGAAGATTACTCATGCATGTCAGAGGAGATTTGAACTTCAGTTTGCTCATTCTCTTACTATTAAGTGATGGATACATGTGCCAAAGATATACCTAAAATGACACTTCTATCCAGAATTAAGTGATGCAATTCCTAAAACAGTACTAATCCAATACAGCAGTATGCAAACTACAACAGTAAGAGATGTGCTGCCTGTGCTTGTGGAATCTTGGCAGTGCTTGACAATTTGTGCAAATCCTCAGACAGTTTGGTTTCTAGATCGGTTCTGTTTTATAGTGTTGAGGGCCAGGCAGGGAACAGGAATAACAATTCTTACTACAGTGCACTTGGATGGTATCTCTAAACTTTGGGATTCATGTGAAGTGCCAAAGGGACCTTGCTGAGTTTGCGTAGTGGGCCCATGTGAACTTCATCAACAAGAAATTTTCCAAATGACAGATTCTCTTATTAAGGCAAATATAATCATTGTAAAGTGTTATGTAAACGCATTAATCTGATAATGCCTGGTTTGTTTATTGACAAAATGAAACAGGTCTGTAAAAAATCCTAAATTTTTAACCCTATAGTATATTCAATGCATTTAACATTAAAAAAATTAATTTGCAGCTATACTTAGAGACTTAAATTGTTGCAGTACTGTCTAGGTGCAGAATCTACTACAAGTGTCTCAGAGATTTTCCTTAAGGAATTTAACCTTCCTTAAAAATCCATTAATAAAAATTGTCTCTGTATAGCATTCTACTTCTAAGGTACTGTCAGAAGTCCTTCTGATGTTGAAAGAGTCTGAGATTTGTGTATGAAGTACAGGTAAACAGAGAAAGTACAGCAGCCTTATGATCTCTCTCCTCTGAAAGAAAAGAGGAGAGATCTTTACTGTAGCCTGACTGCATTGCAACAGTAATAAAAAAAAAATTGAGAGAAGTCCTAATAGAGTCCCAGTTTTTCTTGTCAATTTGTGGTTTTAATCTGTGACATGCAGCTATTATGTGGAATGAAGAGGCATTTAGGTGAGAAGGAAACCTCCATTACTGGATACTGAGTGTTTCAGAGAAAGTGATTAGTTGTTTTCATTTTCTTTAAGTTCCTTTTTCTCAAATGCTTTCTTGGAGTTTTCTTGAAAGACTAGCCTTCAATTTAAAATGTAACATTTCAGTTTCCCTTATTATTTCATCTATGAGCATATATCTTGTTTTTCAGTTTTAAAATAAAATCAAGCAAGTACTCAATAGTACTTTGAGTATTCTTATAAAGCCCCGTTTTGTGGTGTTGTTTTTGGTGTTGGAGTTTTAAAATTATTTATGAGTGTTCCTCCTAAACTTGTATATAAAACTAAACTAAAATTACCAGATAGAATCATAGAATCATATAATAGTTTGGGTTGGATGGGACCTTTAGTTCCAACCCCATTGCCATAGGCAGGGATACCTCCCACTAGATCAATTTGTTCAGTGACTTGTCCAGCCTGGCCCTAAATACCTCCAGAGAGAGGGCGGCCACAACCTCTCTGGGCAGCCTGTTCCAGTGTTTCACTACCCTCACCATAAAGAACTTCTTTCTTATATCTAGCCTGAATCTACCCTCTTCCACTTTACATCCATTATTCAATACGTACATGTATGCATATATCATGTACAGAATGCTAAACTCAAACTAAAATTTCATAAGAAAATAATGCAAACAAAGAAACATTTAAGTAAAAGCATGAAATTGGCAGTATACTGGGGCTCAGTATGCAGCTGGACACAGTACAATTCATGGGAAAAGAAACTCAACAAGGGTCAGGCAGAAAATAGCCATTTCAGGTAGATCAAAGAATCTCTCAGAGAGGCCACAGCTGCAGTATAGAAAGTTGACTGAGGTAGATGATAAGAGACTAAAGAGGGTTACTGATCCAGAAGATGATTGTGGGTGTGACGTTGGTCTAGACAAACAGGAACTCACTCTCAGAACTGATGTAAAATTTCTTCACCTCCCCTCTTACACAAAAAAGTCAGTTGCCATAGGAATGTTTTTGTCAAATCCATATGAAACAAACCTGCATTCTGCAAGATTTGGGAACTTTATGTAACATCAGTGATTTCATAGGACAATTTTGTATAAAAGAAGTAGCTTCATTAATGTAAGTGGGGTCATCTACCCACATCAGAAAGTGTAACTCTACCCTCAAAACCTCAGCTATCCTGAAGTATTTTCCCTTGTCATCACAGAGATCTGCTTTTGCACAGCATTGCATGTCAGCTTCCCAGACTGTGAAGCATGACATGCTGGTCCTGCACCTGATGTAGACATTTCTGTTGGAGATTAAGACTTTATGTGATACCTCAACCTCCACTCCAAATCTATGAATAGACTTTAGGAGAAATAGAATGTAGGGAAAACTCTGACTTGAAAATTACATTGTACTGTAAACCCATGCTCCGTAGTCTCAGTTAATTAAAAATATATATAATTGTCACACAGACCACTTGCTTTTATATAATTTAAGCACTTAATAAGTCCTGTTTGTTTTATGAATGAAAATTTCTTTTTCTTCTTAACTGGAGAAATACAACCCCAATAGGTAAATCTTTCCTACTGATGCAAACTGCAACCGTGTATCATACTTGTTAGAGGAGTATTTATAAATAATAAATACATGAAAGGGCAAAAAAATAAGTGGAGTGTGGGAGAAATGGTATTTTACAGACAACTGTGAATTAACCAAGATTTAGAGTAATACCTTTTCCCATGCAAATTCTACAGCTATTTTCAATTAATTAATGTAATTGATAACAGTTATAAAGATATCTGGCATTTTAATCATGCAGATATGTCTTTTGCTGTCAGAAGGGAATATTAAAACAGCTAGAAGTCTTTTATTTGCTGAGTTATCTGGAAAGGAAATTAAAATACAATTGTTAATATAGGAGCGATACATTCAATTTAAGAGATCACAGATGTGGGTCATGGGGGTAAGAAGACACAGAGAAAGATCATTATGTTCTTAAAACTATTTCTTTCTAGACATCCTACAAACAAGTAGAAACTCATACTTACAGGTTTGGTAGTTCATAATGCTATTGTTAATACAAAGATATACAAGGTATTTGATGTTCTTATGCTTAAAGAACAGTAGAAGTAACAAAACAGCAACAGTGAACATGTTGCACTTTTCATAGATCTTTTTTTTTTGTTTGACTGGATATACATGGATTCCACTTTTCAAAGACATTTACTCCAATGTTACTTAATATATCAGGTACTTCAAGGAAAACATGAGCTCCTTTAATTCTTTGGGATATGGGCTACATAAAGAAGTCAAGTAGCTCTGATTGCTAGAAGGAAATTATTTCACATGGAGAAGAGGACCAACATGGACTGGATTATTTCTTCTAATCATTTGCAGTAGTGTGAATAATTTTGTCCCTGTTGAAAAGAATTATGCCTTTAGGCACCCATTATCTTTAGGAAACACTGAAAAATTAAAAGGTGATCACTGAAAGCAAGACACTAAAAATCCTGGATTTCCACAGTACGTCTGTCTAGCTCTTTTGGGTATCTCTGTTGTGAAGAAATAAAATAGCCAAATGTTCCTTGATACTTTGAATATTATTTTACGATGCTGTTGGTACTGAAGCGCACTTGCTGTTTGTGGGTGTTTTTCCTGCTGATGAGTAGATGAAAGAAAAAAAGTATGAATTTTATTCTTGTGGGACATTTATTCCTTTTTTCCTGGGAAAACCTGCCGTTAATAAACTTATCTCCTGCATTGCCCGTCATTTTTCACTAAATAAACCAGAAATGCCTAAAATGAGGCATATTTGAGAAACTGCTGGGGCTAATGGGTGCAGTCTCATGGTTTAGGTGCCAGGCTGCAGAATTTTTAGTAGCTCCTTAATATCAGAGGATGTTAACTAAAGAGATCCTTAACTGAAGTTGTAGTCTGAAGATAAAATTTTTTGAAAACTGAAGAGGTCATGGTGTTTGAAACAAAACCAAAAATCTATACAGCCTTTTGTGAGGGGATCTCATGCTCATCAGGAGTGCCTTGGGTCAAAATTAGTGATAAATACTATTGTGTGACTTCAGACCAACAGAATATCCACCAAAGTTCTTATAAATACCTCTGCGGAAGTCAGTTAAACAAAAATATATGGTTATCATCAAGCATCATGTGCCCTAGGCAGAATCAAAACTGGTATCTTGAAATGTAACAAATATATTTAAAAATCTTTTAATTTTAATCGTTCTCCGCCCCAGATTAAGAGATTGATGGTATAAGTCACAGAAGAATACATAAAGAAATATCTTGTCAAACAAAATAAGAGAGATATTTCTTCTTTGCAGTGATTGGATTGAAGTTGGGTTTAAGGATACAAGACAAATTTCACATATCAATAGTTGATGGTGTAACCATTAAAAAACCCTCAAACCTTGCCATGTTAAACAAGCTCCTATTTAATTTCATAATTTACTTTATGATTGAAAAGTCAGAAAAACATGAACAAACTGTGAAGAAATTGGACCTTCCCTCTGGCATCTTAATTTATTAAGTCTTTGGGGGACAAATTTTTAAACATAGTTTACTCCATTTAGGAGCTGTTTTTAATGTGTTTTTGTAATTTAAGCAGTTTTAAATACTAGGGTTCATGTTTGTGTAAGCAGAACCATTTAGATTTTACACTGCATTCCTAGAAAAGTAAAGGGTTCTTTACACACTCCTCAAGCTAATATTTAAAAAGTATATTCTTTAATTGTAAAGCATACACATCTTTCTAACAGAGTCCAGTACATTGGAAAGCAAAAGAAAATGGGGAGACAAGGAGGAACAAATCGACTGGATACACAAGGTGAAAAAATATGCAAGGGCAGATTTGACAAAAATATATCATTCAGTAGGCAACAGAGTGGAATGTCACACAGGGTGAGAAGATTTTCAGGAAGGAAGATTTCAGGAAGATTTTCAGGATCTTCAGAAGGAACCTGCTATTCAATTACGAGTGAGCACTCATGCAGTAACAGACAACTGGAGTGGAAAAGAGCTAGATAAACTCAGCTACACTGCATCAAACTATACAGCATATGCACTGTTTAAGCTAAATTATCTTCTGTCCCTTAAAGTGAAGATGAAGTATTGCATTTAATTGCTGGAAAACTTGAGAAGTTCATGATGCAAACTCAGTGTGTTGCACAAGTATCACACAACCAGTTGTATAGATGACAGAATTTTACCAGTCTTACAATGTGAGAAAGGCCTTTGTTAATATTTTACAGCGAACTCATTTTCATAAATTTACTTAAAAATTAATAATGAAATAAGAAATTAGTTTCTTTGGTTCGTTGATGTGCTGGATACACAGGTGCAGAATATACAGTATGAAAGTAGAATAAAAATCATACAATGATCAGCATATATTCAAGGTCAATAAACATGTCAATAAATGAGACAACTCATTCCCCGAATATTTTCTCATTTTTCTATCTTAAATCTTTATATATGCCAGTTCTAATTTATTTATGTAAAGATGCTGATAATATAAAATCTTTCTTCAAAAATGCTTTCACCTATTTTTGCACCTTTTCATGTTAGGTTGATCAATATCTCATTTTTTCATGAATTGTTCTTCCCTGTCTTTTTCACATATTCTATGAACATAGTTGCCTATAATGACAGTAAAAAACTGTGGGAGAATGGCTATGTGACAAAGGGCATGAAGAAGCTAGGAAGATTCTCATGGGAAAGGCAAAAATAGCACCTCCTTGAATCCAGCTGTGTTACAATAACAAGGTGCCACAGTTAGAAACAGCAGTAATTGCAGAGGGGACGGGATGAGCAAATGTACCTTTTACTTGCCAACCAATAAGATATTGCCTAGTGTGTTTACTAATGAGTGGATTGTATAGAATTGCATGAAAAACCCAATAAATTGAAGCTTGCTTATCTATCATATTGATTGTCCGCATCATCCCTCGCACAGCAACCAACCACTGAGTTCTAAATCCAGGATATGAATGGGATTGCTTATATTGGTAATCTGATACATAAACTTACTACTTTATTGTCTGGCTTTGTTGTTCTTATTTTTAAACACATTTATACAGAGCAGGGACTGGCAGGAAATAAATCAAGCTGGCAATGATGCCAAGCCTCAGTGGACATTGTTACTTTATGCGCAGACAAGTGGGAGCTATGTGTCAGCTTAAAAAATAAAGTCAGAAAACAGTAAACTCCACTGAAATTTGCTTTTATCCAATAGAAAGAGCAGAGTGAAGGAAATAATACTTTTTTCTGACCCTTACTTTTTTAAGATTTCATAGGGACTCATTCACCCTTTTAATATCACAGAAAATTAAATGCATTTTCTCTGAAAATAATTAGCTGCTGTCACTACAGGCTCCCGTGGAGAGCTGCAGTTCTTCATGTTCTTTGCAATCCCCCTTTATGTATTGGTAGGGCACAATCAGTTCTGCTCAGATCCTTCTGCAGGTCCCTCTGCATGGCATCGTTTCCCACAAGCACTCAGCTTAGTGATACACCTGTAGGCCTGAGATACAGTATTTTTATTCATATGTTTGTTTTCAGTTTCTCAAGTGTCTGAGTTACATGGTATTTCCATAATGTAGGAGAGAATGTGGGTATTGTCTGCCCAGGTTTGCGACTTAGTGTCACAGACTTAGTGTCATACCTGAGTGACAGAGATTGCTGACACAAAGCTGGATTAAGATGAAAAAACAGGATACAGTTGTCTTCTCCAGACAACCTGCAGAATGTATTTTCTACCACATTCATTACTGTGGACATCATGAGGACATCTGAAAACTATGTAAAAGGTATTTTAACAGTTAAGTGATGGATCTGTGATGTGGTGCTTGAGCTCCCTCCCCTCGTCTCCTCAGCACTGAAGATTGAGAAGAACATGCAATGCAAAGTGCTGTTTTTAAAACAAATGAAGGATGAATGCACATTGTCTAACTTTGGGCATTTAGATGTTTTAAAGATCCTAGAGATATCTTCCACACTCATCAGAAAAAGTAATCATTCATGACAATTACAAGCAGGAGCATCTTTTATATCTCCAGTTGCAGAAATGATAAGATTAGCCTTCTGGCATCTAATTTTCTTAAATGATGTGGCTGTTAAAGACTTGATCTTTCCCTTTCTTATAAATTCAGAACAGAAGTTGTTAAAGATAAATTGATTTGCATTTAATTCAATCTGATTTATTTGTTTACTTTAAAAAGTCAATTAAAAAGGAAGGATAGATGTAGGAAGAACAGAAAGCAAAGCAAAAGAGAAGAAACAAGCTGTGGAAAGACATCATGCTTAAGGGAAGAATTTTTCATGGAAGTGGAGAAAAAACTAAAACTTAGCAGTTGTTCTCATTTATAGAAGCTGATTTTTATAAATGTAAAAAGCTAAATACATAGTAAAGCAATTTTTTTATACACTGTCTTATCATGGTTATGTAAAAGATAATCAGGAACATCAGCTAAGCATATACTAAAAATTTGGCATATAGAAGAACTACATTGTGTATTTTGAAATTAAGTCCAAGTTCTGTACTGAGTGATAGACATTAAGCATGTGTCTTTGAGGATTTCTTTCCCAAAGAACTACTAATAAAGGTTTTCCTTATACAGTGTACGACAGTTATTACAATGTCATCTTCCATGTAATAATGCATATCTGTCTTCACACAGGAGCACTTGGTAAAAGTCTGCAAGGATATAAGAAGAAAAATCCCTGCTGCCTACAGTATAGGTGGATGCATTGTACTGTAATTACAGAGTCAAACATCCACCATCAATCAAATTTACCGGGCACAGTGCAGGACTGCCTTCTCAGCTGCACTCTCATAAGTACCTGCTTCTTATTTCATTGAACTAATAATTTGAGAACAATCTCTTTTGCATCTTATAATGGCAAGCGGTTGTCTGATCATGTCTCTCTCAAGAATACCTTGTGATGAATCATAGCAAGGAGCCCCTACCTCACTGAAGTAAAATTCACACTCAAAACTAAGTACCATCTACAGGCAAAGCACAGAAAAACTCTCTTGCTGAGGAAACAAGGTTCCCCAAGGTGTCTTCTCCACCAGTCTTGTAAGCTGCGTCCTGAAGACACAGTCTCTTTCTTCCACCTGTTTTGAAGACCTACAGAAAGGCAGGGGTAGGACTTTTTAATATATTATATCAGATGGAAGGACCAGAAATAACGGATGTAAATTGGTAGGGGGTAGATTTAGACTTGACATAAGAAAGAAATTCTTTACAGTGAGGGTGGTGAAACACTGGAAGAGGTTGCCCAGAGAGGTTGTGGATGCCCCCTCTCTGGAGGTGTTCAAAATAGCCAAGAAGGATAGTGACAATTATTTTGGTTTTTAAATCTTTTCATTTCTTTCCAGTTTGTGTTATTCTGTATTAATACATAGTGCACAGGAATCCAACAATCTTTAGATAGTTTTAAAGGCTCCCCGTTTTCATTCTTATTTCTTTCTTTCAATGGTCACTTGAACTTCAGTTATTGCAAAACTGGGGTTTATATGTTTGCTGCTTTTTAAAATTAAACTCACACTTTCAAATACCTTTTTGATCAAAGTGTCAGGGAAACCATGAAGCTTGTGTTTAGAGAATTCTTTTCAGCATTTTTAGTTTGAGAATTAATTTTAACATATTCCAGATATGTCAAAACTTGAAATTTAAAATTTCTCTTCAACACTTTTTACTGTCAGAGTATATTAGAAATAGATAGCATCACAGAGTAGGAGTACAAGATCTACGATTCAATGTGAGAACAGGTCTGTTGGGAAGGATATGACAGGCTTGTCTTATTTCAGATGTTTATTTCAACAATTCTAAATCATATTATATTGTATTCACTACTGGAGGTTAAACAATCCTACATCGTGAAAATGAGAAAATAATATATGCCAGAATGGAATAAATATTTATTTAGCAAAGAGGAAGTAATACTATTCTTAGAAAACAATAGCACCAGAAAAATCTCACAGTGAAACAGTGGCATATATCTCATTAAGAGATAACTCAACATGAACATATTCCAGAGGAACTTGTGAAAGCTGTTTTTAACTAGTTGTACACACTGCATGCACACTACATGCATTTACCATAGAGTACATCAGGTTCTCTCGACAGCTTCAATAATATGAGGAAAAAATATTTTAAAACTAAATAGTCTATTAAGCAATTATAAATAGTTCAATTTTCAAAGATGTTCAGCCACCATAGAGTTTTTTTTATTTCCATGGTAATTTTAGCTGTTCATAACTTGGAAAATGCTATGCATGAAAAGAAAGAGAATGGAGGACAAAGAATAACATTGAAATGAAAGTAAGGACATTAAGGAAAGGAGATAAAATTTAAAAAAACCCCAATGTGTTATTGATCCATTTACTGAGAAAATAAATCATAATATGTTAAAAAGTCTTTGACGGGCTTTCTGTTAAAATTTTTAATCCTTTTTTCTGTTCATTTCACCCAATTTTTGTATCAAGAGAAACCTGAAAAGACAGACTACTTTAGATTCAAGTCTGCTTTAATCTAGAGTTAGAGACGCACTAGTCAATATTCAAGAAATAGATAAAAGAAAAATAAATGTAACCTGCATTTTCTTGTACACGTCTTTTACCCAATTGTCAGTGCAGTTAATCTCAAAAAGTTCTGAAAATAGACTGATTCATCTTCAAATCTGAATCAGAATGGTATTTCTCAAGATCATCAAAGCGTATCAAGAGCACTTACTAGCTCCATACCTATGTACTATAAATTATTTAAAACCTTTTTAAGAGGTATCAGTCCTGTACTTGAATCTAATCTTAAAATGAGGTAATTTTAGATAAGGAACCACACTTCTAAAAGCCACACTGAAGGGCTGTATCTCTGGAAACATTTTTTGAGCCATGCTTCTCCATTGTAACTATTACTTTAAAGATTACCTATAAAAATCTCATTCTCCCTTATCAGTAAATTCTCGTTGGGTTTTTTGGTAAATATTTTGAAATAAAAGTAGTTCTGCAGATTGAAACTTCGGATTACCTCTTCCACTAGTAGGGGTTTTTAAGTCATAGCTAACAACATACTGTGCTTGTGAAAAGACTGTACTTAAGACTTTCAAGCAAGCTGCCTTCACTGAATCTTGACTGTGGCAACTCTGGGTTGAGTTTTGTCAGATTTTCTAGTCTGACATTGAAATTTTTGAAGCTCTGTATCCATAATCCATGGTCTGATTAACTTCCCGACATAGCTACTTTTCTGTGTTGACAACTTGAACATTTACAGTTAAAGATCAAAACATTAGAATAAAAGTGAAAAAAGATAACACAAAAAGAAACTGTGTTGACCCTTTCAACTCCTATGAAAGGGTCATGTACATAATATACAAACACTTATCTTGGTACATGCAGTTTGAAAGACATGAAGGAAAAAAAATTCAAATATTCCTCCTCTGTGCGCAGAGAATTATTGATCTAATACCATTTTGGTCCTGGAATACTCTCTTGGTTTTTTTTCTTTTCTGTGCCAAGGGTTTTGTCACTCCTGCTTGTCATAGCCTGTGCAGAAACTTGTCACAACATCATTTTGATATTCCCTCATTCATCTAGGTTACCTTTTAAAATATATCTAGCAGCACAATATCATCTTAAAACCAGTCATGTTTTGATCCCTGTTCCTTCCGTTAGATTTTGGAGCAAGACTAAAGTCATAATAAACAGGATTTCTTCACTTTGAACCAGGGACACGTTACTCTGAAAGCTGATTCCTAGCTGACATAGGTTTGAACAAGTCTAATTTTTAGCATGGTTCTGATTAAAGACATGTCAACTGAAAGACTCTGGAAAGAGTCCTCTTACCATAGCCAGGATCTTTATTTTATTGGAATGTAGAAGACAACAGTTACTTAATTTTTCAGATAGCTTTATAGAATGTAAGAATATTTCCTGTTCATGCACTGATTAAAATTCTGTTCCATGTGAACTTTCCTGAAATGCACTGAACAATGTCCAAAACATAACTTTGCATGCATTTGTGGGGGGATTATGAGTCAGCCATGAGCATATTCACCCTACTGCCTCTGTAAGCTTGAAATAAGCTTGACAAAAGACAATAAAAGACTTGTAAACTCTCCAGTTATCTTTTATAATACCACAGCAAATAAACTGATACTGAAGAAATTTGTAGAGAAAAGATCTCTTGGATGAGACTTAAGTAAAATACTTGAAGTAATTCTACCTTCACTAATAGTTTGCTGGAGGAAATGTCCTCTCCTTGATTCTTTCTTTCCATTACAGCAATTTTCTTTAATTAACAGGGTAGAAAGTTTGCATGTCTCATAAAAAGTGTTTCCCCTGTCTATGGCTTATTAGCTGAAAAATTAAACTGCTCCTTTCAGGAATCTCCCAAGTACATCTTTCCATTTTGCAGGATTTCTTCTTGGCTTTTTCAGATCTGCCTGTCTCACATTACACTCCAGAAGTTCTGCTGGGCTAAGTTTTGTATGTTTTCAAGTATAGATGACTTTTCCCTGTAGGCAAAATGACTCCTGTTCCAATACATTAACAGTAACATGATCAGAGAGCCATCCTCTTTGCCTCTTGGCTACGAAAAAGCTTATATACAACAAATTTGGAATGAATAGGCTAGGCAGTTAGACTGTCTGTTAGAGTCACAGAATAACTGATAAAATGCCATTTTTGCTTTTTCTAATTAAGTATTTATATTTAGGGTATAGAATGGGCAGGATTACTTCAAAATATAACTGCTACTGTTTCTGTGATTCCACTGAGTAAGAACATGGACCTTATGTTTAATGCCTTATAAACAGGCATTAAAATGTGATAGGTCAATGCAATGCTAGTAGAATTATTTTAGCCTGCAAAATTGTTACAACTGATGTTTTTACCTTGCTCGGGCCTTGATTTATCTTCATGATCAGCTCTTTCTCATATGACAATATGCAGTTAATGAAGACTGAACTTATGAACCATTTAATATTTGAAGGCTTCCGAAGGCACCCATCAGCAAAAATAACAGACTTCCTGATATACTGACCCTTAAAATCTTAGGAAATGCTTAGAATAATGAAATTCCTATTATTGAAGTAACTAGGAGAAATATTGTACACATCAATTCAGACATTACATTAATATTGGATACACATTTTCTCAAAAAAGCTCCATAATTATAATAACAATCCTGGAAACTATTATGAAAATAGAAGTCACTCTGGGAAGAAAATATTTTCAAATACATGCAGATGTTGGCAGTATAACAGTACAGTATTATATTGACCTGTGATATATTTTTAACAAGGAGTTTAATATCTTATCTACTATGGATGTCATTTTAAATGGAAACAATCTTTTCCTTCAGGAAAAGTTCAGATACTATACAAAAATAATTTTTCATGTCGAGTTAAAAAAATTAAAAGGGTAAACTTTAATGAAAAGAAACAGGTGCAGAACACCTTTGCAATATTCACCACAGCAGATAATGCAAGACTCAGAGCAGAGACAATTGGCAATTGTGCTGTAAGGAGAACTTAGGAACTTAAATTAATTCACTTGGACTTTTGACACAAACTTTTTCATAAACTGAAAACCCTGACTGAGAAAAGGTGGGTAAAACTCAGAGAAACATACAATACAGACAATACAAAAAAGAAGACTGGGAGAAAAGAAGACTTTAAGTGTAAGAATGTTCCACTCCTATCATCATGAACTGTTACATAAATAAGTACATATCAATTAATTTAAACAAGCAACTTGTATTCTTGTTCTCTAGTGAGACTGTGCATGTTGGGATTTTATTATAATGTGAAATGCCCAAGGACTAATTGCTAAAGGTAGGTAACCCACATGCAAAATCCCAACTGTAGGCTTTGTGAGTTGCTGCCATGGAGATACACACTCATTAGCATGACTGCTCTTATTTGGGGGCTGTTTGCCTGAGAAAAATCTCACTGCACATATGCACATTCATAGCACAGAAAATATTCTGGCTATCCTCTGCCCCAGAGTGCCCAAATAACTGAATAAGGCTATCTGAGCCTGAGCACTCAGGCACAATCAACAGATTTTTGAATAGTCCTTTTCTCTGCTTAATGCCATTGTTTACATTCTATGTCTCTTCTGAATTCTATCACATTCTGAAACTATCACTTGTGTTAAAAATATTTTGATAATGTTGTCTGCTATCTCACAGCTAACACACAGAATTAATCTAATTATCTAGCCAGTGGATTCTCAAATATCAGCTCCTTCAAGCTCCAGAAATGTCTATTCTGTCATGCCAGAAGTGGCAGAAAAAAAAA
>VZTY01007553.1:4934-29102 GCA_013400935.1 Turnix velox
GCAAGGAGGAGCGGACAGGGCAGGTGGCCCAAAATTGACCAACAGAAGTATTCCATCCCATCTGCCCCATCCTCAATATAAAAGCTGAGGGATCGAAAGGTCAGGCCCTTCTCTTTGGCCTCTGGCTCTTGGCCTCTTGGCCTCTTGGCCTCTTGCCTTTCCCTTCGTCTTTCTTCGATGGCCGACATCTAAGAAAGACTCTGCCTTTGACCCCGATCCAAGCACTCCTGAATCCAGATCCGGCATCCAGCTCTTGACTGAACTGGCTCCAGCCTGGGACTCTCCCTGCATCTGCTAGGGACGTGATCATCATCCTGGGAGCTTGATACGGTTTTGTAACATTGTATACCTTTTTATCTTTTCCTTTTAATTTTATCTATTATTTCATTATCTATTAAAGTAGTTTGGAATTCTTCTAAACTCACAAATCTCATTCCTTCCTCTCCTTTCTTCTGAGTGAGGAGGGGGAGGCATCTGTCATTTGGGGGGTCCTTTTGGGCCTAAACCAGGACAATCTTAGAAATTTTCTTTATGAGTTGATTTTTTTGTATCAGAGCATATCCTGTGGCCTCACACTCCCTGTGAGGGAGCTGCAGCCAGGTGGAAGTCTCTTCCCCTCCTCCCAAACAACAAGCTATTAGGAGATGGAGTAACAGCCTCATGTTGAAGCAAGGTGCTGCCAGCTTAGTTAATTTATTACATGTGAAAAAACACTTAGACCTCATTTAAAATATTCGGCTGATGGAGTATCTGCTTTGTTCCATGGTGAATTGTACAAATTATTAGTTATCTTGACTGTTGAAAAAAACCCAAGACCTCTTATGAGAGTAAATTTGTTGGTCTCCCACTGGCCATTGCCAGGTTTTTCTCTTTATGTGGGCCAAATTCTTAGGTACTTCTTATGTGACTTAGCACTTGTGTGCTGAAACTGCACAAACTTTCATGGGAGTCTAGCTTGTCTAGCAGCTCAGAGTAGTCTTAAAAGCAGTACCTTGGAACAAAACTTGTGATTTTATTTAGTAAAAAGAAAGGGCAAAACTATATCAAGCTTATTTAACTATATTTTATTTTTCTCCTATGAAATTGTAATTGAACTAACATTGTTTCTTTGACAATTAAATTTCCCTTTATGCTCATATTTCTGCTCTAGTGTTTTCCTGTGGCTCCAATCCTGCCCATGGTAGGGAGGGTTGGAACCAGATGATCTTTAAGATCCCTTCCAACCCAAACCATTCTATGATTCTTTTAAAACTCTTGAAAGCAAATTTGTGAAGAGTGGAAAAAAGCAGGAATGAAGCATTACTGTTTGGCTCTTCCGTTGCTGCATCTCCAGCAGTTACCATACATAACTTTGGACTGATTATATAATCTCTTTGTCTTCCCTGGTGTATGAAGAAAATAATTTTTCTCTACCTCCTAAATTAAGTTGTTTTAAGAATTATGTAATTAATCCAGAGCTACATATTAATGAGGCTCTTAAGAGAATCTTATCAGAGATGCATTAAGTGATATTTCAGATTCAAATGGACAAGTAATTTTTGCATATACAAACCCTTTAAAATGTAATTTATTTAGATAATACTGATAAAAAATATGTGACAATTTGGTACACATTGTTTCACTGGCAAGTCTTGGAGAGAGTGGGGTTTTTTTGTCATTGCAGTGGATTAGCAGTCAAAAGCATCTGGAAAGCTGCAAATCAATGTAGTTCAGATGCAGCATGTCTAAGGGCATCTTTAAGCCCAATGTCTTCTCAGAGCAAAGCTGAACAAGGTCACGAATTTAGGTTTCCCTTACCTTAACCTAAATATCCCTCACAAGCCCTAGAAACCTTCCTTTCCAAACTGAAACAGAAAAACATTTCTATTGGAAATTCCCAGCTAGCTGTATGATTAAGATATTCTGCTCAAAGCAAAGCTCTGAACAAGAACTATCTGAAGGGGCTTAAAAAATATACAAGACCAAGTTTCTGCTCTTTTAACGGTAGCTAACAGAAAAAGGAGTTTTTTTAAGCAATATTCACATTTTGTTAAGCTTATACAGTATTGTAAGAGGATTCTCATGTTATCAGAATCGAATAATTCACATCCTTGTTCAGCACAAGTAGCAAAGAGTACTGTCTATAAATCCCTTTGGATTACCACAAGGCTTTGCACATGCAATAAATCTTTGCCCCTATCCCATCACCTCCTAATCTGCTAAAAGTCTTCCAAAAGATCAGAACCATTAAGATGTCATTTTATAATGGAGGAATTATAGCCTAATTTAACAAACCTTGTCCTGAGGTCTATAAACTAGGACTCAAAAGTGAGAAAGAAATCCTGTGCTGAATTCAATCACTGCTTGGGATTTGTTGCCATGAGAGCCCATTCATTGACTGAGTAGCTGCCAGCCTTGCAAACAAGGTAATTTTCCTTGCCAGGTTTGGGCTATTCTGTTCCAATAAATGCTCTTCCTTACCTTATTGCCTATTTTCACCCTCATTCCCACAAGTAAGCCAAAATGTAGAAACTTCTTGCAAATTAATTTCTATTAAAAAAATAATAATACTGTGCATAGATTAAATTTGTTGTTCTCTACATGTTTCAGTTTCCAAAACTGGTACTCAAAGGTTTGTAATTTTAAAAATTACTGTTAAATCATCAGCAAGCAACCTTTCTGCTTAGAAATTTACAAATCTGACCTTTCTTATAGTGCTTTTTTGCTTGAACTAAAGGAGCTCACATAGAAGTATTTTTATGGCTTACAGCACTGGCTGTAGAACTCCTTACAAATAACTAGCTTCACCCTTCCATACTTTTATGCCCTTCCATTTTAAGTGTAGTATTTATCTCCACCTTTAATATTCATTAGAGTTAGTTGAGTGGATGGGAGGGGTACTGGGATGAATGTATATTAGTGGCTGGTGAGGTGGCTGACAAGCCCCTGAGAACCTTAAGAAACCAGATTGTTCTAATAACCCTTTCTCATATACAACACTTCTACGTATACTGGCATGTACAGTCTGGCAGTTGGTCAGGTTTCTATGGAAATTTTGGGACTAGGACTGGCGATAACTGCTTACCAAGTCTGATTTCTTGCCATTAACAGACCCCTAAGGTGGCAAAACAATAGAAATTCCCCTTCTTGATCTCTGTCCTTCTGTTCAGCACCTCCTTCGCTCTTCAAGAGTCTGAAAGTCTACATGTGTGAGAGGACTTTCTACTTGAGGAAAATTTTAAAACACCCAAACATTTGACGATTTCACAAAGGCCTGGATTATGGCTGTGGTACTGCTCACCAAATTGGAGCATGAGTCCCTTCAGTTTTCAGCACCATTAGCACAGAGGAGGCAGTTTCAAATGTCCTCTCCTTACAGTGGTACCTATCAATGGTAGCTTTTTTCTCCAAAGTGTGAAAATTCATTGCTCATGCTTAAAGACTTCATAACTTCAATCTATGATGGGGTCAAATAGTATTAGTCCCTTCCCAGATTTGAGCTACTGAGTTTGACTAGATGACCTCCTTCCTGTGAGACAACAGCAAATCATTACATGAGCCAATGAAAAATGGTACAGAAAGTCTCTCCTCTTAATCTCTTCTAAATTTCCCGGCCATTAATTCCACTGAATAACCTCTTTATTACAGTGTAATCTTTCCTTAAATTTATAATAAAAAGTTCTCAGAGCAAAGGCAGAAAAGGAAATTGCAGCTTCAGCCTGAAAGTATCTACATTCCTGCAGCTCGAATTTTGTTTGGATTTCTCTGCCCTGCTCAGGTCCTGATAGAAGCCTTAGGGTGGTTTATACCCGCTTCAAGGAGGGTAACCGAGGACTCCTACCTAGAGCAATAGGTCAGGTGCTGAAGATCCTCAGAGTAGTTCCTCTCTGTCCAACTGTTTTTTTTCTATCATCTTGCAATGTGACAAAACCTTTCATAAAACCATAGGCCAAGTGGGTTTAGTCNTTTCCCGGCCATTAATTCCACTGAATAACCTCTTTATTACAGTGTAATCTTTCCTTAAATTTATAATAAAAAGTTCTCAGAGCAAAGGCAGAAAAGGAAATTGCAGCTTCAGCCTGAAAGTATCTACATTCCTGCAGCTCGAATTTTGTTTGGATTTCTCTGCCCTGCTCAGGTCCTGATAGAAGCCTTAGGGTGGTTTATACCCGCTTCAAGGAGGGTAACCGAGGACTACCTAGAGCAATAGGTCAGGTGCTGAAGATCCTCAGAGTAGTTCCTCTCTGTCCAACTGTTTTTTTCTATCATCTTGCAATGTGACAAAACCTTTCATAAAACCATAGGCCAAGTGGGTTTAGTCTTGTGTCTTCCCTTCAGAGGTGCTCTTTATCTGCCCTACTGATGCTAGGGCACTCACAGCTGGGTGATATACTTTTCCTGCAGTGCTTTATACTGTACAACACCAAATCCTTTCAAATTGGAGGACAAATAACTG
The DNA here is from genome assembly GCA_013400935.1 of Turnix velox. NCBI lineage: Eukaryota > Metazoa > Chordata > Aves > Charadriiformes > Turnicidae > Turnix > Turnix velox. The sequence goes on from VZTY01007553.1 coordinate 9,370, forward strand.
GTATGCCCAGTACCAGCCGTTCAAAGTAAGAGCAAAGCATGGCAGGATTTAGTGTATGCTGTCAAAACAAGGAACGCAAATCAGAACCAGATTTTGAGTTTGGGAAGCACAAAAACAGCCAAGTATATGTGAGGGGCAGTGAGAAATTTAAAGGGATTTATAATACATAATTTTGTCCTCCCACTCAGGACAAATTGCTAATAGTCATAGGAAGCAGGAGCCACCTCCTCTTCTGTGAACAGCATGTGGTACTAATTATAGTCTTATCTGTTCAGCACAACCGAGTGACATTTGAATTTGTTGTATTTTACCTATCACCTCTTTTTTCCATTATTTCCCTGCTTCTCCCAGGAGCTGCCATCAGAAATTGTTAATGCTCATGAGAGACTCATTCATTGAATGATGTCATTATTATTTTTACTGTTTTCTGACAGGGGCTTTAATTGAAGTTCAGGGATCTACTCACCATACCTTCCTGGCGTGGCTCCTGTATCTCTGAGTTCATGCTTCTGTTATTGGTGTCTAGGCAATTAATAAGAAATAACACATATAGTATTTATTTGGTAATCAGTTTTCTCAGTCTAGTTTTCTGGTGCTGTTTGATGAAGAGTCACTTACATAAGGCAAAAGTACATTTTTTATGCTATAAAATGCTTATATGAATAAAAAATTATAAAATAAACATTACTAGCAAGATGGAATTTCATGCAATTGCACTAAAGTGCCACCACAATATAGGGTTGTTTTACTCAGTGTCTGAAGTCTTGCTTAGCAGCTTAACTCTTGGGAGCTATTCCCACCTTCCATTTAGGTATACATATGGTTAGAACCTGTTTTCTACCAGTAGTTATTCTAACTAACAGACTTCAAAAACTTTCAGCCAGTATTCAAACAGGATTTGCTCTTTTGATGCTGTCATAAGCTTGTCTCCATGCACTTGACTTTAACCATAAGAGTAGTTCCATTGCCTTCAAAAAGAACTTCTAAATTTTCCTTGTTTCTGCAAATATGTGATACCTTTTAAAAAAAATTATTGGAGGGCAGATAGCCTATTCAGTTTGATTCTTCTTCAAAACAAACGTATCTGTTCTTCTCTCACTATCACCCTTTGTACTGCAGATACCTCCTCTGGTACTACATGGACTAGACTAATTGTACAATTCTGCAAAGTTGTTTTACCTTCTGTGTCACTGTCTCACACATCCTTCCTATATCAGTATCTGAATAACTATTTTGCATGGTACTAGACAGGATAAATATTAAGGGTAACTACAAAATGATAAAGACACTTTGAAACAAAAGCTCAAATGAGCTAAGCTAAGTGCAATAAAAACTTAGTGTATACATTTGATTTCTTGATTTGAATGCAACCATTAATTATGCCTTCTCTTCAGCAGAGAGGAACTGCATACCAGTGTCCTTGAGTTGTCTGTGTCAGTCTTTTTCAGCTCCTATGAGGTAAGTGAAACATTTTAAATGAGCCATGCCTGAAAGTCATCTATACTATCCTGCATGACTTTAAACACCATCATATTAAAAGTGTTCAGATGGTCAGTCCTTTTCAGGTTTTACAAACCAGTTATCAGCAGGAGGTCATAAGAGCAAGCTGCTCATGAAGGCAGAGTTAAAATTAACTGAATACACAGAGTAACCATGTCTTCTAATCTACAAAGAATTGACCTTACATGTCATTCCTGAATCTATCCTATAAACCATGACCTGCTGACAACCTATGGAAAAATCCTACCAGAGCAGTAGGAAAAGCAGGTTTACTGCTGTATGTGTAAAAAAACCATACAGTTGCAAAGTATCCTGAAGGCTGGTAGGATTTACAGAGCATATGAGACATCCTTGTGATCTTTGAGGGTACAACGTACCTCCCAGGTGAATGCATGTTTCCAGCTGTTCCATGTCTCAGCAATAGTGCAGAAATCCTCAGACACTTGTATACATTAGAGGACTAGGAGGATGGCTGGAAACTATTTGGGTAAGGGTCTCTATATTGGGATTGGAAGCAGATATTTGTTCCATTTTATTTTCTACATTACAAAAGTGACTTGTCTACTTTTGTTAAAGTTTTGTGAAGCCACACATTATCTCACCATTTTCAAATTAGGTTCTAGATCTTGAAAAATTTGATTCTTCTCCTACCCCTTGTATTGTAGCCTCACCAGAAATATTATGAGGAAGGACCATAGTCCTGGCTCAGCGATCCAAGATAGATATCAGCAAACACTAATCAAATTAAATAATCTGATTTTCTACCATAAACAGTTTTCCCAAAATGTCTGAAAGAGATTCAACTTCTATGTTAGGTTCATATTTCTGAGAGTAGTTTGACTTACTTTGTTACAATTTTTCACCTTGCTTCTTCACTGGAAAAATCTTTAAATCACTTTTGTTTTCCCCTTTCCCAGCAGAAGACAGCAGCAATGCCACATAAAATGTCAAACGAACTCCAGGGTCCTGTAGTAAAAATAACATCTTTAGAGATGATGGCAATGCTGAAACCTCAGATATGTCAGAAAAGGCCTGTAAAGACAGTATTCCTCTCCTATTACAGAGAGTTTGACAGAAAGTGGAACTAAGGAGTGGAAGTTCATAGCTCAGGAATTCTGCTGGTCTTCAGCACTCTCTCTTTCCTTGGCCTCAGTTACTGGAGTAGAATCCCTGGAAGCCAAAGCTGAAGTGGTTTTGCAAAGCACAGTACCCACATTCTAACCCCCCATGACCTTGTTGCCTGCTCAGGGAACCTCTGGACCTTCTGCTTTGCTCAGGGTCCAAAGAAAGGAAAAAATCCAAGAGCAATTTTTCTTAATGAATAGTGAAAATTCATGGGGGAGACAACATTGACATCACAGCTTACTGGTGAGCTTTAAACAAATGCACCTAAAAAAATAAAGACGAGAGCTTGTACTGCTCCTCTGAGCAGTGTGAAGAGTAGAGTCTGATCCTGTTTTCACAGCAGGAATCCATTCAAGGTTTTGTTTAATTATTGTCAGGAACTGCAGGGTTGTTCTTCTAGAGAATTATCAAAAGAAATGTCACAGCTGGGAGTCACATTGAGAGTTTGATGAGTCTTTTTTCACCACTCTAGTCTTGAAAAAGTTCATTTACCACACTGGTTGAGAACAGAATGGATAGAAAGAGGTAAGAAATCCATATTTTCTTTTCCTGTGAAGTTAGCTGTAGACATATGAGCTTACTTTGATACATGAACAGCAACAGCTTCCTCCAATAGAAAGTGTTAGCCCTTTTTTTGTCTCCCTCATGTAATGAGGAATTCAGTGTTCAAGAAATGGACGTGGAAAACTCTCTGAGATTCCATATGGAGCATATGGAAAGATACGAGGGAAGTCACAACCAAGAATCAATATAAGAAAATTCTATATTGTGGAGTTTTCAGATATTTTGTCCAATATTTATTCTGATGTGAAGCTATCTTTTCTTATGACTTTTGGAAAATGACTGCAAAAAATGTCAGTTTTCTGCAAAAAACATTTTTTCCCTTAAAAATTTCTTCCCCAGATTATTTTTTTATATTTAAATAGTGGTTCTTGTATACAAACAGCAGAATGAATTGAAACAACTTAGCAACTTTATTTACACAAAATTAACCAATTCAAAGGCAAGGTTTGTAAACACAGTCTAGTTAGTCACCTTCCAAGGATCCTTCAACTCACAAAATAAAATTCTTCAATAACCTTTCAGATTGTTGTCTTTTCTTCCAGCAAGCGACTCCCTTCTTCCATGAAGCTGTGGAGGTGAATCTAAAGACTAAGTGTCTGAAATTAGGGAGATCACATACTCCTTTATCCTGAGCTTCCAGCCTCACATTAGATAAAAACTAAAATAGTACAGCAGTGAGTCTGTTTAAATTACTCCACAAGTGGCACATTGCTGTGCAGTAGCCTACAGCTATAGCACTCCCTGGATGACCTTTAGGCCATACTGGCAGCCCAGATTATGTAGATTTCTTGCATCAGTGGCAGGTAGGAAGAAAGTTGCTGTATGTCCAAGACCTTAGCATTTGTGGCTATATTTTACTTAGTAGGCTGGTGATTAATTTTACCCTGGACCTAAAGAGTAAGGTGGACACCTTGTTAGTCTTGTTATGATTAAATTATAGTATTTAATCATGATCACATCAGGTCTTACATACCTGTTTTAGAATCAGGAGGCTCATGGAGAACAATCAGTATCATCCTTGAGAAAATTATGATCCAGCTGATCTCTGTATCTCAGGGAGCCAGGAAGACCCTGGAGAAGTTCCAAGTTCCTTATCTTTTCCTCAGGTTTTCTTCTTTTATTTTTTTTTTTTAACCTTCCTGGTTTGCTGCTTTTCTAGATAAGAGGTTCTTCTATCAGTTACATGCTGGGCTTCCAGCCACTGAGCTGAGATCAAAGGGTGTTTTCATTCTTCTGTCAAGAGCTGAAGTAACATGATTAAAGTCAAAAGACTTCAGAATGATACTATTATAAACATTGGTAGTAACCAGTTGTAAGAATCTGTTAAAATTGCAGTGATGAGTTTTGCACAGGACTAGACACAACCCTGGGGCAGAGGATTGTTATTTCTCATTTGTACACGTACAGCACTGTGGGAGAACATGTTTATATGTGATGATAACCAAAGTCCTGTGACAAAATGCTTTTACCATGCAGCATTTAGCAGACGCAAGGACAATCTTGCATTGTAACTATTTTTCCTTGCACCTCTGTCCTTCCAGTGATTAAAGCTGCAATGAAAGTAGTGTTTAGAGCAAAGCATCACTCCCAAATTTGAGATGTGGGTGTCCTTATTTCATTATACCAACAAACAAAATGTCCTAAACCATAGCAGCTAAGAACAGTAAATACAAATATTCCCATAATCCATACTTAAAACACTCAAAGTAACCTCTTGCTGCCACTTCTCATTAAAAGAAGTTAACAAGTAAATGTCTCAGCCTACCCTATGTTCAGATCCCAGAAGACTCCTCTTTCGTATCTGACCAGTGCCTTTGGCTGAATATATTTATTTGGCTGTCTGACATTGGACAATGGCCATACTTACTTATATTACTCATCTTAAGTTCATTCTTTTCATCTTTCTCAATCACAAGAATTGAAAGGGAAAATTTTGTCTGGGAAAATACTGATTCATAGATCTTTTTCCATCAAAAGTTATTTTGTCTCAAATTTTCCAGCAAGTTCTACTGGTCAAGCTCATGATTTAGACTTTTACTTTATCCTTGCTCAGCAGTTGCAAGGTTGTAAATTAACTCTGAGTTCTTCTCGGGGAAACTCCCATTACTGGTTTTACTCTGACACTGCTTTGTTAGGGAGCTATTTTGAGCCAGAATCCTAAGAGGCACAAATCAGTGTAACTCCAGTTATGATCCTGCTGATAAGTTCAGCTGAATCACATGAACTTGATCGTGCTGTCATCCCCTATATTTCTTGCTTTAAATTCTTCACAGAAAGCAATTTTCACTTGTTTCTCTTTTGCAGAAACAGTAGTGTCAACTAAGGGCCTTGTCTAGAGTATTTCAGTGCATTTATCCTAAATCCTTGGTCTCCTGATAGCAGTACGGATGTAAGCAATGTGTCCACGGAGCACAAAGTGATTTGCTGGGATCCTCCCCCCTCATACTACTTTTTGCTTGTATTTGAAATCTGGAATACTCTGCTCCCAAATGCAGAACTAAAATGTGTACTGAGAATATAAGCAGCTGGGATAATGGAACTGCAGAGTTTGCGCCCAGTTGAAGCAAGCTTCTCACTGCTGTGTGACCACTTCTTCTTGATCTAGACTTGAGCCTGAGGACAGACTAAATGATCTCTCAGAGGCCTGTTAGTGGCCTTTTGTGATTCCACACTACTTTTTACTTTCTTTTGATTTCATATTTCTCCTTTTCTCTCCCTTGCTACTGTATTTCTTTTGTTTCTTGACAGTATTCTATCTAAGTTATACTAAATATAACAGAAATTGCAATGCAATGCTTATGTGCTGCCTCAGTGTAGTAAACACCCAAAAAGAAATGTTATGAAATCCATCCTTGGCCTCCCCAAACAGTCAACAGACAGAAACAAGGACTTCCAAAGTGTGCCTCATTCTACCCTAAGGGAGTGTAGGTGTTTATCTTCTAGACACCTTTGGTTAGATGAAACAAATTTTCACCTAAATTACACTATGCACTTTCTCTGTGATTAATGGAGGGGGAAAAGAAAAGGAATTTATGTCAAATGACTGAGACTGTCAGTCCTGAGACAGGATGAATTACTTTCTGCATGTGCTTACCTCTCCTCATTACAGAAGTCTAATTCTCTGGTTCACTCTAGCTACAACTTGCTTTGCTGGCTGAGCTCAAATGAGGTGAACTGTGTCTGAAGAGAAACAAAATCACACAACAAGCCAATTATTGTGCTTGTAATTGAACCAACAAAAGCAACTCTTAAATAGTTTTTGGTACTGGACCATGACTTACATTGCCTTGTGCTGTTTTTTCTGCATTGCTGACTCTAAGGACAAGGGAAACTTTGAGAGGGAAGTTAGAAAGTGGCTACTGAGGACCTTGAGATTAGAAAGACAGATAAATTCTCTGGATAAAAACCGGAAACTACCAATAGCCTGTAAAGGACCCTCAGTCTTTACAGAAGTCAGTGTTTGACTCTTCAGGCCTGCAGCTCAGCAGAGGAGTGCTGATAATTGCACTGCTCAGTGGTGGTGAATGGGAACACACTGAGTGCCTTCTCCCTGCAGGTCTCAGTGGTAAAGAGCTGAAAATACTTTATCTTGGGGGATTAATGGTTCCCTCACTCTTTAATGCTGGTGAACCCAGTTATTTCAGCTCTGTTCCTGCTACTTTACTTACTGTTCTTCAAAGTATTAGTCAGTCTTGGCTTTCCTATAAACCTATAATGCAGTTTCAGAAAGCATTTCAGGAGAATAGGGATTTGATTAGGGTGATGCATTCAAAATGTCAGAGGTCTCTCCACCTCATCTAGAAGAAATGGATAGAGTTGACAGATGTGCTCTGTGATAATGGGAACAGCATTACTCTTACAACATTTTTCTAAGATACCTCTGTTTATTCTTTTCCTCCCCTCATCCCTTTATTTTTCTCTGTTCTGCAATAAACACAAGAACAATACAGGGAAATAGATAAGGAAATAGACTTGACCTAGGTCACCTAACTTAGTTTTTTACCATTGTATTTTGTTATTTACATAATATTTTCCCGAACTATTTCACTAGGGAAACTGCACAGAAGTCTACATGCATGTTTTGGAACATTTGTTTCTCTGTATAGCTGAAATTCTAAATTCCTCAGAATATAGTAATATATTTTCTTAATGCTTCCCTGAATAGCCAAAATCTGTCTAGAAGGTAAAGTATCAGGCCACAAAAAGTGGTGCAGTACTGCCAGAAATGGATGCAGCCTGGAATTTCTGGGGAGAGTATATGGGATGCCTGGACTGTCAGAGACAAAAGCCAATCATTGTGAAAGCAATATTGCCAAAATAAAGGGAGATTTCTGCAGCAAGAAAAGCGCTAACCATCTTCGATTTTTATTTTATTTTCCAAGGGGAATCCAGAGCCCATCTGATGGCTCTGAAATTTCTGGTGCAACAACCTAATGTGTAGCACCAAAGCTGCACATATTTTAGACTCCTAATTCCCTCTGATTTTTAAATACCTACATACCATCAGGGACCTGGGCTTAATAGTCTAGCACTAATTCTCTTAGTAGTTTATTAGGCTCATTTGTCTTTCATGCACCTGCCAGTGGTTCTGGGTTTCCTGTGATTACTTGCCAATGTTGTATCTGGGCTCTGGTAGCATGTTGTTTAGTTCAGTCAGGACAATCAGAGGGTATCAGTGATCAGGGTGGAGGCTGAACCTCTTACCTTCTCTGTGTTGGCTGACACCATAAAGTAGCGTTGCTAATTTCTTAGAAGAGTAAATGGGGGTGCTGGTATGTCTTTTTACAGTTTCCTCCTACCATTCCTGAGTTGCCTTGCCCAGTAACAGAATATTTTAATGTCAAGGATGGCAATTGTTTTTTAAAGGAGACATTTTAGACCACCAGGTAAGTAATAAGCTATTTTGTAGTCTTCATTTTGGGAGAAGTTTTCTTGTATGTCACTGTGGACCAGCCTGGCTAAAAGCATGCTGCGCTGCAGCTGCAGGCTGTAATTTGTTTGATAATCAAACAGATAGAGTCATCCTTTCATCTTGCTCAGGAGGAGTCCCTTATAAACATTTGCAAAACTGTCTTGTTAACCTTCCTCAGGCTCTCCTTAGGCTTTAAACAAGAATATAAAAGATTTAATGCTTAGATTTTCATAAGCAGCCAGTTCTAGTATATCACAGTGAATCTTGACTAACAGGTAACACTTACTGCCAGAGCACTAATAAAACATTTGGACAATGATGGCAACATTTATCCCCCATCACCTGCTCTTTCTGCCTCTCTCCTCTTCCTTTCTGTCCTTTAATCTGCACCTGCTGTGAAAGGGATCCATAAAGCTTGGGAAAAGGAGCCCTGGCTTGCTCTGATCATCTAATTGAGTCTTTATTGTACCTGTGGTGCTTATGAGGATGAGGCTTTGCTCTCTACTTCATTCCTCTGCTGACTGCTATGATGAGTTCTAATCGTTGGGTTTTGTTTCTGGTTGGGGTTTTTTTGTGTGTTCAATTGGTTTATCCAGATGTGACATTTGAGTGTGACAAGAAAGGTATGTTTTAATCTTGCCTTGCTTGTTTCTCTTTAAGGTTGTTCTGGAAAAGCACCCTGTGCCTTGCATAGATGTTACAAATCTGTGAACTGGGCTTTTTTGAGGTTTAATACTTAAAATGTTGGAGTTTTATTTACATGGCAAAGTACAAGATTTTGAAGGGAACACTTAAGTGCGTTGTTTCTCTGGGGAGTAGGGTGGTGATGGTTGCCTTTTATTTAATTACTAAACCATAAAACTTCAGAAATACCCATATAAATTTTCATTGTCACTTTTATGTGTGTTTTGAACTGTTCTTTATTTTTATTATCTTTCTGTGCCAGTAAGTATGTTGTACTGATATCTGGTACAGGGGCTACCTGTGTAGTGAGAAGAATCTTTTTTCTCGTAAGATTTGCTTAATGTAAAATTTAGGTAAATATAAATATTCTAGAAGCTTAAATTGTAGCCAAGAACATGTAGTGGTATAGATGAACAATTTCAAAAGTTTGAAAAAACAGACAAACCTTTGGGTGTGTGGGGATTTCTTTAGGCCTTCTAGAAATTCAGGTATTGATTGTGATCAAATATTTCTTTATGCATATCCTATTTTCCTTTCTTCCTTTATTTCTACTAGCTTGCCTGTGAGGACAGATATTGTCTGTTGGCTCTGCATCTTACAAATCACTCAGCACAGTGGTGCTGGTGAGGCTTAGGGCAGTAGGGAGATGGGCATAATAACAAACACTTGTATTCTATGCTCCACTATACTATCAAAACTTGTACTTATTTTATTAATGCATTTTTATCCATTTGCCTTGGTAGTTTTAATTGGCTGCTCTAATTTATGTGGGTTTCTGGAGGTTCGTTTTTGGGGTAGGAGGAGGTATGTGATTCTTTAAAAATGAAGGAGATTTTCAAACCAGGAGTCAAACAACCAAGCTGGTCCAGAAAAATTTGCAAGGCTGGCAGAGAGAACATTTGTGTTTCTCCATTCTACCAGAACATACAACATTTCAATAGGTAACTACAGCTTCGGGACTTTTACTCCACTGCCTTTGCAAGGTAGGTGCAGCTGGAGCATACCAGAGCATATAAAATTGAGCAACTGTGTGTAACATGCAATAAATATCTAGTAGCCACCTCTGAAGCAGTTGTTGGCCAATTTAATATACAGTTAGAAGGCAGGAAATGGGAAAATAGCACTAGTTTCATATTTTAAAGGCAAATTTGGCTTCCTAATTGGCCTCAGAGTTGACAGCACTGTAATTATTTCTATACCATGTGGTCTTTGGGGAGGTTTACTTACACAGGGTTTGCTAATGGAAACAACAAAAAAAATGACATGAAGGGAGGTGAAAAATTAAGGATATTTTCCTTGGAAGGCTTCTTCTCCCTCTTTTCTCAAGTGACTCCTTGATCAGTCTTCCTGTCTTGCCATGTGAAGCTGACTTTGAAAAGAAAGTATCTTCCTGTGGCAGTATCCAGAACTCCATCCAAGAAGGCTTTGGAACAGAAGAGCCTCAGAGTTTAATGACTGTATCTTTTTAGCTGTTTTATCAGCGTTGTTTGAATCTGGTTTTACACCCAAGATGGAGGATAAAGAGGCAGCCAAAATCTGAGCTTAATATTAAGCTGAAGACAAGGAGCTGCTGAGAGCAAAAGGAGGCTTTAAACAGAGTAGGTTCTGTTGTTCTTATGTTGCAACTGGGATGACAGATTGCTGTGGTCACAGGGATGTTTGCAGAGCATGTTAGAAGATTTTCATACACTAACACATGGTGGTGCAGTCTATGTGGGGCTGCTGAGTGGGTTTTCCTATCTCCCTTAATTGTAAGGAGAAAACAAAGCTAAAACTCTCAGTTACTTTTTTGTTGTTAGTGGCTTGACAAAGATACTGGAGTAAGTTCTATAAAGAGCATGCATAGATAAATATGATGTGGTTCGAAATACCAAAAAATGGGTTAGTTTGGAAAAGAAACAACCCAGTCCTGCTGTGTTCAGGTCAAGGTACTTGAAGTGAGAACTTTTTTGGGGGCTCTGATGTTTATTAGACAGGCTCAAGTCTTCCTGTTCTAAAGAACAAAAGAATAAACAAAAGACTCATTTCCACCTATCCAGCCTCCAAAAATCAGGAAGCATTTTTCATTTTCCTCATCTCTAAGATGTCTATCAGTTGGGAACTTCTTTAAGAAAGTGAATTTAGGATTTTTTCAATTGCCTAAAGAGTATAATGTAAATAGAGATGCAGGTCAACCACTAAAACGGTTACTCTCAAAGACAAGTCTTAAATTACTTTCCCTTCTTGGGAGATGCTTGTGGAGTTTGCCTCTTCTTTTTCCTTGCATTGCCAGCTTTAGAAACAGAGTACACTAATTCCTAGTCTGCTTTGCAACTTTCCATTGGCAACTTGTATCTCATACCCCTGTCTTATTTACAGTCCTCTTAATTAGGATTGGTTCTCCTCTACTGCTACTCACTGTTTAGGCTGAAGCTTCTATCTGGAGATGCTTTATAATCAGGGCACTGTCAGACAAGGTGATGCTTTTGTTAGTTTCTGAGGGCTAGATCTGAAGGATGCTTTGGCATAGTATCTGGTAGAATGATAACATCAAGCCCAGGGAGAGATGACTACTGCAGCTCAACCTGCCTATCAGGGGTCAGCTCTTCCGTATGTATGGACATATAGAGCCTATTTTTCAAGCAGGACAGAGCTAATAGCAAGGGAAGCAGGGGGACAGCTGATGGGACACATTGTACTTGATTCTTCTTTTCAGAATAGATTTGATCTTAATGTTCATAAAAATTTCAAGATAATTCTTACAGCACATAGAGGGAAATTAGTTTTTGCATGGTGGGGGATTAAGAGAGGAATAGTATAAGCAAGTTTCAGAAGACTTGTTTTTTAAGACATGAAAGATATCTTAACTAGATGGATGAAGGCTTAAGAAGGCATTTTTGACTTTCTGTCAATGACCATTTCCCTGTCTATATGGAAAACTGGGCACATAGAAGGGTGCACAAAAGTCATCCTGACTGAACTTTGTGAAGGTTTCTGTGATCAGCTTTCCCTGACTTTGTGAACTGCATAGTCTGGCTGTGCCCCATACCTTCACCTGCAGATGCAGGGCTGACTGGAACAAAACATGTACCATGTAGGAAGCTAATCAGAACATCTGGTTTCAGTGTAAGCTGGTGGCTTTCCAAAAGCAGGGAAATACAATGGTTTGGGTTCTGTCATGATGTTTTTCATTCTCTGCTGATGCAACTAGGAAGCCGGTTAATAGAAGCTTGAACAAAATGTGCAACAAACTCTAGATGCAAGATGAAAATAAAAGGGACTTACTAATGTTCTTGTTATTTCCATTAAAATGGTGTCCTTTCTTTCATGTCTTGCTGTACTTTTAAACTGAGACAGCTTATGTATTTAGCCCCCCATAGATACCACACATGAGAGCAGACAATGCATCAAATTGAATTGACTGCCAAGAGTGGTCATGCTTGAAATTTTTGCTCAACTACAAAAAGGTAACAAAGCTTACTCCTTTTGAAAACTTCCTTATTTCCCCCCACCTCTTACAAGGGGTATCAGAAGGCTTTAAAAAATCCATTACTCAACTAGTGACAGCCAAATCACAAACAAAACCAAGCACCTGTTAGTTTTCTAGAAGAACAAAAACTAAAATGTCACAGAACTAGCATCAAACATGATAAATGCATTAGTTTGGTTACATCCTTCCCAATGGTATAATGGAAAATGAAGCTAGCATAATAGGAATGAAAATTATTTAAGTCTTATTCAAAGACTGATACAGCTGGGGATCCTAGAAAGTAAATCCAGTAGGTGTATCTTCAAAAAAAGAAGTTATTTTGATAAGATATAAGTTTATTCAAAGTGTCTATTTTCTGTTATTTTTCATTTAAAAACTAAGTGCCCAAAAAGCTCTAGTATTTCTTCTTGCATCACCTCCTTCTTAATACTGAACAGTTCTGTGCCTCATCTGGTACTACAGCCTCAGAAATAAGTACCTGTCACTGCTGTTACAGCTGACAGGGGCAGTAAACGTTGGTTGAGATGATGGGGGTCCAATATCCTGGTATCAGAGTGCTGACTACAGCTGCCCAGTTTATAGCGAGCTGCAGTACTGCAGGAGGCTAAGTAAGAGGCCAGAACACCAGGTTTCTGTGCCTTGAAGAGATTCACAATATGGATGTGAAGGAGTGATGGATCTGAATTTGCTATAAATTCAGCGCTTGCATCTTTTGGTATCCTTTGTGATAAATATGCCTCTTTAAATCTTGTGGACCTCTGTTCATGGTTGCCAGCTGAGCATTTGCTGTTGAAGATCTCTACACATCAACATTTGGAAATTAGAAAATAAAATCTCCTGGACTTGAAGAATACTGGTGTTTGGATATCTTCAGGCACTCTGGGAATAGCAAACTTAATGTACCGTCTCTTACAGCTATAAAACTGGATAGATTTATTCAGCTTCCTAAATGGCCCTATAGGTAGGAGGAAGATCCTAATGATGTATGACAAGACTTTCATTACAAAATAATTTCATTTGCTCCATGTGTGTTAAAGCACCTTTGTAAGTGCTCTGGAAACTTAAAAATGGGTTTTAAGAAGATTTTAAATTAAAACAGATGGGAGGATGGGTTATTTCAAGTGTGGAAGATCTTTATAGCCCTAATCTCAAATGCCCTGAATTTTCCTTCAATGAGTGGAATCCCTTATGCCAGGAGAGGAGAAAACATCTGCATTAAATACAAATTGTAGTTACGTGTAGTATACAGAAGGCAAGTTTAAGCAAAGTTAATGTGGAAAAATATCATACTTAGCTATATAGTACAATTTTTTCTTCATTTTTCAAAATAAGCCATAATGGAGGCAAGTGCAGCTGCTATACTTGTTTAATTGAAGGAAAGGGGGAGTTGCATTGATCTGAAAAGCTTGTTTTGGAGAATAGTAGCAGCATCAACACTGCTCAGCTCTTACTTTGCTGCCTGTTGCGTACTCTACTTTGTGACATTACTCTGTGCCTGGGCAGTGACAGGGGGATGTCACCACACAGGTAGAATTAGACCCCATATCTGGTCCAAATTACTAAAATCAAATAGATATGTAAGCAGTGAAGGGTACTTTTGTCCACTCTTAGTAAGACTATGGAAATAGAGCCTTTTTTCAATCAACGAAAAATGACAGCTTCAAGGAATGATGATGTCATACCCAGGATAGGTTTGATAGTGAAGAGAAACATTTTGCATTTTGTCCCAGTAACAAGCGAGTCTAAGCTAAACGTAAGATTTTTTTTTTTTTTCTAAACACTGGACCATGGCTGTTCTGGAGTCTATGATCCATAATGGAGGAAAACGCATCATTAATTTTAAAAATGGAGCAAGTCCATACATGTTATCATTATGGCAGGGAGTAAGCTTGATGGGCCATGATGTGATCTTTCATCTGAACCTAACTGAAGAATTGCAGACAATGTATATGTCCTGCTGAAGATGTGTCCAGACCATCTGTGAGGGTGACATCTCTATTTCTGTGGCTGCCCAGATAATATAGCCTCTATAGAGAGTATGTTAACTCACCTTTTGATGTTTGGATATGTGGGACCCAGCTGCTGCTCAAAGCATGTGCTGATTTGGAGGCTGGATTTTTTAGGATGTTTCCTGAGAGTCCACTCCAAGAGTACTCTTCAGGGGCTCACTTTGTTTATCAGTGCAGATAAACTTGAAAGGAATGGCAGTGATTCTGCATTTCAAGACTACTGACCTTTCCAGCCAAATGCTACAGAGGCAGGGAAATGATAACCTGTCAATAGCATCATCTTGACTAAGGAATCTCAGACTACTGTTAGTCAGCTACTAGTTAAATTTCTGTGATCGAGTACTGGTTGATGTGCCAGGTCAGCAAAGAGGCAAACTTCAATTAGTCACTTGGAGGCACTCTCGTGCCCTGAAAATTGTCACAAAAGACTAGTGACAAGCCAGAAAACTGCAGGATCCCACACATTTAGCTGATGGTCCTGATTCTGCTACAGTTTCATGCCTAAATACTTGTGTGATTCCAAACTGATCTGGATCTTAGTCTCCTTGGAAATGAGAGGGAAGGATGCTGCTGCACAGGTGCTTGAAAATCAATCCAGGAGAGGCATAGGAATATGTTTTCAGTTATAAAAAAGCTGGCAAGTTGCTGCATCATCACTCCAATTATTGCTGAAGTGCTATCTTCGCTTAATTAAAAATAGCACTCAACAAGCAATGCTTACTTTCCTGTGTGCTGATACCAAACTGCACCAGCAATTCTAAGTAGGTTTATTTAAAGGTGGCTCTGATGGCATCACTCCCTCTGGTGGCTTTCTTGCAGAAGGAAACATTTCACATCCGGCGGTGAGAAAAGTTCCAATTCCCAAAGGCCCTTTTGCAAGCATGAAGAGGAAAATTGCTTCTGACCTTGCTAGACAACACCTTAGATCCCCAGAAGAGATGTAGCAATGAATGGTCCAGCTATGTAGTACAGGGAGGAAGAAAGGTAAAGGATCTTGGATGGAATTTGATTCTGGTGTATGTCTGGACTTGGGTCTTCATTAGCATGAGGAAAAGCCAGTTTAAAACATCAGGTTGGGATGACATGCTTCAGGAAAGAGAGAAGGATTTGCTATGTGCTGTGATTAGGCAAACAGAAGGGGACCCTTTGACTGAAATGGACTGTTCTTTTTGTCCTCATAAACTAACTTTTTCTGGATGAGAACAGCACAGGGATTCGCATATGGAGTTCCAAATAATACTCAATTTTATAAAATTAATTTCTGCATCAGTCTTAACTACTATACTCTTGTGCACTCTTGTCTGCTGCCTCTTCTTTTGATCTATCATTTTGATTTATTTTGCTATCTTTTCAACAATAACATAATTATGAAGGTTATATTGCTGTTATAGTCAGAGTTTCTAGGAACCTTTTCAAAATTCTCACTGCTCTAACAATCTGGGAATGAGACTATTTACACAGCAGTCTAACATAAAATCGCATTTTTGTAATCCAGTTTCCCAAATAATGACAGGTTATGCTCTATTTCTTAATTAACAAAAGACATTACTCTGTATAAGTAAAACCAAACAGAAAGCAACTTACCCAAAATTCATTTATGTATGTCTCAGAGCACTCTAGGAGACCGAGTAAATGAAGGGGTTGTCTGTTCCTCTCCTGTTTGCTTTACATAGTTTGGCTTAATTTAAAAGTTCTCAAATGCCACCTTGGTGGTACAGGTGCTTGCAAGATTTTTCATGTCAGCATATTCAAGGGGTAAAATTTGCAACAGCATTTTCTAGGTTTGGGAGTAGAACCAAACATGCTAAAAATTCTCTTGAGACCAGTTCTGATCTTCTCTGTGACACTTCCAAAGAAGTCCTGGACATCATCAAAAAGTAGATGCTGTAGAAAGTTTTCTTTACTCAGATAAAAAACTCCAACAAAGTGGCGTTCACTATAACTCTGAAGATATTGTTTCTTCCAAATCAAATAATTCCTTCCAAATCAAAAAAGAGACCAGGCTTGGCCTCAGTTTGCACAGATAGCCTGGATTAGAACTGAGACTTCTGTTAGGGGCTCTTGAGAGAGGAAGAGTGAGGTATTGATTTTACAGGTAAATTATGGTAGAGCTGCGTCTCGATTTGAGATTAGGACAAACATTCTTGGATGAGCTGTAATTTTGCTAGAGACCATTTCTCTCTTGGGATGGTCAGGATATCTCTTTCTCTGGCAGGATGTCCCTCTTATCTCTGTAAATGAAAATACTTTTATTGTTGAAAAAATTAGTAAGTTTTGAATAAAAATACTTTTCTTTTGAGATATGCCCCATTCTTAAAAAAAAAATTACATATTTGAGATTTTAACATCAAAAGGAAATATTGCAATTGGAATAAAACAAAAAGAATTTACTATTCCATTTTCTGATTTTAAAAAATCATGAAATATTGTCCTAATATGCAAAATTTTTCTCTCAATTGTATCATTGAACAAAGCCGTCTTGTTACTCCACTGTTTATAAGACTGGAATAATTTTCTTTTCAGTTCGTGTTCACTTTGCTTGTTATTTTGAAATGGGCTGTGTTTGCCAGTCATGACAGGAATTCATATAATACTTTCATAAACATGAAACTTTTTCCTTTAGAAAAAAGAATTGCTTCAGATATTAGGAAAAGAATTTTGCAAATGAACAATGAGAGCATCAAAGTTTCATGCATCTGATCCACCCACAGCTGAAAAGAGGAGAGTTTTCTGCCAGACCTCAGATACAGCATACGAAGTCCACCAATGTCACTGAAGTAAATCAAAGAAAGCCTTGAAAAGTTGGCAGGGAGAGTTGGGCACCTTTTCATGCCAAATGAAAGTCTGGCTCAAAAAGAGACTCGTGGAAATGAATAGGTCATATTCTGAAGGCAACATATATTTACAGAAAATGAAATCTTGGTTAAAACACCTTTTGAATCATGTTGAAGTGTTCATTGTAAACTCAAAAGGTCTTTCTTGATTTACTTGGCTCAATTTCTGATTTCCTCCCCCCCTCTGCTAATGGCAACCCATCGATCACTGGAGCTGTAATCAGATTTTGCAGAAGGCCATGGGCATTATTTTCAATCACTTAAATTTTGCCAGCCGGATCTCTTTTTCTTATGAATCATAGGGATTAATGCCAAAGGATTCTTCCCCTATAAAAAGAATTAGCAAATGTTGATTTTGATTTTATCTTTCATGTTACAACTGAGGCACTTATCAGCAATTTACCATTTCACTGTGTGACAGACAAATGGCTGCCTGATGGCATGTGGGAAACATTCCCACCCAGTTCTATATTCATCTCCTACAGAATTATCTGTGGGTCAGAACCTCAAAAATTATTTGGATGTCTAAACCCCTTTTGTATTGATAGCAGGTATTTGATTGAATTGTGAATGTGATAGCAGACTTGAGTGTGGGTGAACAGTGTGAGCCAGAGGCAATGTGATGTGCTATGTGTAACCTGCTCCAAACAATATGGTTAGCAGCAGTTGTAGTAATAGTAATTTGCTATTAGCTAACAGATGTATTTTGAATGTCTTGCTCACACCTGTGCTCTAGTATAAACACATCCCTGGAAAACTGCAATTAGAGTCTTTGTTAACAGGTCAGTATAACTTCATGCTGCTGCTCCTTCTGGATTTGTTGTAAAGGCACAGTTAAACCATCACTAGCTGTTTACATGCCTTGCTCGTGTGATGCTCTCGAGAGCAATGTTGTCATCCCTCCTTAAAAATCAGACACAACACAGTTAAAATAACATTGTCAGATGAGACTGGCTCTGTCTCTTATGGCTGATATCAGACTCATCCACACAAATGACCATGAAGGAGTGACTTCTGAATGTGCTGAGTAATAGTGATGCAGTGAACAGGAGCAAAACAATGCTTCCTGGGATAGAATGGTGGCTGACTTTGACTTTTCTCTATGCATGAGAATATGAACACAATGAGGACCACATACTTGCCTGGTTACTTTTAATGGACACTTTTAGTGGTTACATTTTCCCCAGTTTTATCTCCAAGTAGTGCAGTGAAGCTGGGCGAATTTCTTCAGAAAAAAAGAAAGATATCTTTCTTTGATGCATAGAAAATAGCAGAAAAATATTTTATGCTGTATTCTCTATCCACTATCATTTCCAGGTCCTTAAATACTTTCTTCCTCTTTTAGCTGTGGCTCATCCTCTGGGCTAGCTATCTGGTGCCTTCTCTCAGGCTGTTTTCAAAGGGATTTCTTCCATTCTGCAGAGGCCACATCATTGCAAAATAACATTGTTGTCCCTAGTAGAAAATGGTCTTAGAAACGTTCCTCCTTTTTGGGCAAGACACATGGCAGGACCCTCTTCTGGGTCTTGCCCCTGACCACAGAAATCACTATAGAGGGTCTGCTTAAGTTATAAAGCAATCATTTACAGAAGTCGGCTGTCAAGGACAGAGACAATGGAAGGTTTGTTTTTGTTATAGGGGGCTAAATAATTTTCATTCAGATCCTGAGATATAAGATTCTATTTAAGCACTCTGGATAGAGATGAACTCTTATATCATAATTTTATACTCCTAGTCCTACAGGAACAGTCAGTTTTTGCCCTGGAACACAATACTTTGCATCTGGTTACTCCAAAATGTTAAAAGCTTTTTAAACTTCAAAAATTAATAAGAAAATACAGAAATCAGATACATAATCACTGATCATTTTACCAAGTCTTACCTTTCCAGTAAGTGGTGTCTCTGGTTAAAATCCACACATGCTATCCTATCAAGCCACACTGTGAATAAACTCTCGAAATGATCACCCTAAGTACTTATTTTCAACTGACGTGTCTTTAAAAAAATTGGAACCAGATGGCCTTTGCACTAGTGAAATGAGAAAGTAATGCAGTCAGCATAGACATGGTTCTCTTTTTTTTTCACTTTTCTTTTGTTGGTATGTGTAGAATTATGATTGCACAGGTAGAATACCAGCTGTATGTGTCAGGGTGATCGGTCACACAATCGAATGCAGGATTATTCTTTACCATAAATGCATTAAAAGAAAATCAGTCACGTAGATTTGGCTTTCAACAGAGCAGCAGGCTGAGTTCTATTCATAACAAATCAGTTCATGCTTTAGGGGAAACTACAAATCACTCTCACAGTATTATTCATTGGGTTGTCCTTTGCATCCCTCCAAGGTAGACCTACTTTGAATTCCTATGTGCTCTCTCTGCTGTTAAGCTAACAGCAGCAGGTGGGGGAGGCAGAAAGGAGGAGCAATTTCCTTGGAAGGGCAGATTGATTTCATTTTTTTGGGGCATGGGTGGGTGTTTTTAGCAAGCAGATTTTCATATTTGCTTTATATTATGGATAAACTTTGAGTCTGAATGATCAGTAGATTATCCAGGTTCAGGTTTATCGAAATTATTATGAGGTAGCTGGAAATCTCTGCTTTCTAGCACTGTAAATTCATCACTAGTATTGCTAAG
>VZTY01007557.1:0-22755 GCA_013400935.1 Turnix velox
GAGACACTGGAAGAGTTTATCCTAGAAGTATCTCTGGTGAGACCCCACCTGGAATTGCTGCTTCAATCTCCAGAGCCCTCAGTACAAGGACATAGAGCTATTGAAGAGAGGCCAGAGGAGGCCACAAGGATGATGATGATGAGAGCTGGAGACATCTCTGCTGTGAGGACAGGCTGAGAGAGCTGGGGATGTTCAACCCGGAGAAGAGAAAGCTTCTAGAGACTTTTTAGTGGCTTCTCAGTATCTCAGGGGGCTGCGAAACTAGGAGGAATGGATGCAAAATGGAAGGGGGGAGATTTAGGCTGGAGATAAGAAAGAAGTTCTTTATGGTGAGGGTGGTGAGACCCTGGAAGAGGTTGCCCAGAGAGGCTGTGGATGCCCCCTCAATCCCTGGAGGTGTTTAAGGCCAGGCTGGATGAGGCATTGAGTGACCTGGTGTGGTGGGGGGTGTCCCTGCCCATGGCAGGGGGGGTGGAACTAGATGATCTTTAAGGTCCTTTCCAACCCAAACCATTCTATGATTCAGTAAGATGGAGGAAGGATGGGGTCTGTAGCCATAGGACTAGGTTAGAATCTAGAGCAGGGCAGGGTTAGATGAGACAAGAGGGAGAAGTTTTTCCCCGGGAGGGTGATGAGACACTTGAAGAGGTTGCCCAGAGAGGTGGTGGAGGCCCCATCAAGCCTGGAGCCATTCAAGGCCAGGCTTGCTGAGGCTCTGAGCAACCTCATCTAGTGCAGGATGTCCCTGTCACTGCAGGGGGTGACACTCGATGGCCTTGGACAGTCTCTTCTAACTTTGTGATTCTATAATTCTATATTTTGTGTTTATTTCTGATGTGGTGAGCTGCATCTCTGCTGTCATGAGGGAGAACTTGTGACACTTGAAAGCAAACTCTTGCTCTGCTTCTGTCTGTCCCTGTGAATGCAGCAGCACTGATCTTACAGAAGCTGCCTCTGCTGTCATCTTCAGTGCAATAACCTCAACTCCTTCAAAGAAAACCCTTCCTGTGTGTGCAAGGAGAACAGACAAACAGGAAAGAGGCAGGAAGTCCTCAAGGGAGAGAGGAAAGAGGGATTTGAAGCTGTCCCAACGTGCAGCACAGATGATTGGAAAAATCATCTCTATCCAGGACTCCCAAGTGAAAGGCAAGGTTCCTCTCTCCTAGAGCCTGCAGCTGAAGAGTGGCCAAGCTTTCTCAGTTTCCATCTCTTCTTTGTTTAAAACCTCTTTCCTGTCAGGAAATCTTCTGCCACGTCGCAGGGCAGGAGAGGGTTTTTGCTCAGAGAAGTGAAATTTCCCCAGCCACCTGTTTATCACCATCCCCAGGGCTTTGTCCTTGTACCCTGCTTCCTTTCCCAGCTGCAGGCTGGAGTCCAGCTCCCTGTTTATCTATTGGTCTTTCTTGAACTGTGGACTCCACGTGTTACATTTGCTTTCCATCTCAGTCTCCTACTGGTGAAGTTGACTCAGGCAGGAGACCAAGCTGGTAACCTGTAAAAATTCCTAGGAAAGTAGTGCCAGATCACACCAGCTTGGGGTGTGGTGGCAAACAAAGCTGGTGCTTTGGGTTTTTGTTGAGGATCCAGGTGCTGAGCAGGAGCTGGTTCCCTCAGCCTCACCTCTTCGGGTCTTGGGTGCTTCTCTGGTGGCATTGCTTCAGGTTGTGCTGTCAATGGTGCCATCATCAGTCGAGAAAAGGACTTTGCTCTCCCCTTGGCTGATGTTTAGGGAGGTCACATCATCCTCAGCATCTTCCTTCCAGCCCTGAGCCATTCTCTGATTCAGGAGCTGGTGGCCAACTGTTTCCTTGCCCACCTTTGGCTCTTTCACTGCTGGGATGTGATGACCCACCCGACCTGAAAGGGTGCTGTTTAGTTCCCTTTCATGGAGTTTGGACTGTACTGGCTTGTGTTTTGTGCCTCCTGCTTCTTTGTAAAGGGGCCAGAGATCTCTCCAGCCACAGCACAGAAAGGAAATTGTTTCATTTTTCAGCAGCACGGGGTCAGAGAAAGGAGATTGCAAAACCTGACCAGGCCTGTGCACAGCCATCAGATCTGGGAAAGGAATTGCCTTCAAATTTTGGATTTTCTTCTATAAAGCAGGAAAGGTTGGTTTGTTTGGGGTTTTTTTTGTGATTCTTCAGCCATAAAATGCTGCTCTAATTGGATCCATAACCAGATTTGCTGGAGGTTTAGGAGCTTATCTTTAGAAATACGTAATATCCAGCTAATGCTTTCAATAAAGAGTGCACCTTAGGCTGCATCTTGATCCTGCTTTTTCCAGATGCCCCTGGGAGACAGAGGTATCTGTGGCTCCTGCTTTGATCCACTGCTGCCTTCCCTGTGCAGCTGCTATAAGTGCTGTTCTGCTCCTGGTGAGATGGTCCAGATGCTCCAAGGATCTTGATCTTGGTCTTGCCTTTCTTCTGAGCTGTGGGGAAATAGATACAGAGCTGCTGCCTTCTTCTCATCTCTGGTGAGTCTCCAACTGGAGTTACTGTGTCCAGATCTGGAGCCCTCAACATCAGAAGGACATTGAGCTGTTGGAGTGGATCCAGAGGAAGCCACAAAGATGATGAAAGGGCTGGAGCACCTCCCTTCTGAGGACAGGCTGAAGAAGTTGGGGTTGTTGAGCCTGGAGAAGAGAAAGCCCAGGGGGGACCTCAGAGGAGCTTCTCAATACCTGAAGGGAGCTACAGAAAGGCTGGGGTAGGACTTTTGAATAGAGCCCAGGGTGGCAGGACTAGGAGGGATGGATGCAAATTGGAAGAGGGGAGATTTAAGCTGGAGAGAAGAAATAAATTCTTTGCTATGAGGGTGGTGAGACAGTGGAAGAGGTTGCCCAGAGAGGCTGTGGATGTCCCCTCAATCCCTGGATGTGTTTAAGGCCAGGCTGGATGAGGCACTGAACCTGGTGTAGTGGGAGGTGTCCCTGCCCATGGCAGGGGTATTAGAACTAGATGAACTTTAAGG
The DNA here is from genome assembly GCA_013400935.1 of Turnix velox. NCBI lineage: Eukaryota > Metazoa > Chordata > Aves > Charadriiformes > Turnicidae > Turnix > Turnix velox. The sequence goes on from VZTY01007557.1 coordinate 2,974, forward strand.
TCCCTTCCAACCCAAACCATTCTATGATTCATTTATGACATGAAACGGCTGGGGAGCAGAAAGGAGGAAGAGAAAAAGGCCAGAAAAAAACCCCCCACATTGGCAAGTGAGCAAAGCCAAAAAGATCTTTCTCATTGCAGAGGCTTTGATGTCTTCTAGAAAAGTCTGGATGAAGTCCCTGGGTGCTGCTGAGATGAAGTGAGAAGAGGAAGTGGTGGTGATGGTGCTGGGGTGAGGGCTGTGCTTGGTGCTGGCCTCCTGCTTAGGGAGCTCAGTGCTGTCTCCTGGCTCTGGGTGAGCCACAGCCATGGCCCTGTGCCCCTGCCCTAGCTCCCAGGGGACCCGTGGGACACAAAATTAGCCAGAGCCACCTAAAACCTGCTTCAGTTTGAAGCAGGAGTCAAGTTAATTTTGTGGATGATTGAAAACCTGTGGGTTTTTTCTTCCTCTTAACTGCAGGTTTCTCTTGGAGCTGCTGTCTGGGCTTTTTTTCTTCTTTTTCCCCTCACTGCCTCTTGGGATGTGGGGATGGCCTGAATGGGGATCACCCACACTGGAAACACAGAGGGTGCAAAGTTTGAAGGCAACTTCCACATTTCCTCACCCTGACAGGGGGTCACTCAGCTTTGTTGGTGCTTTCTTCTGGGCCTTCCTCTCTCATATCCAATGACAGGACAAGGGGCAATAGGTAAAAGCTGCAACACAGGATGTTCCTCAGAAGTAGGAGGAGAAACTTCGTTGGGGTGAGGGTGAGAGAAGAGTGTCCCAGGCTGCCCAGAGAGGGTGTGGGGGCTCCTTCTCTGGAGAGATTCAAACCCCACCTGTACACCTTCCTGTGGGACCTGATCTGGGTGTTCTTGGTCCAAGAAGGGACTAGATGATCTTTCGAGGTCCCTTCCAATCCCTGAACTTCTGGGATTCTCTTTTGGTGACAGAGCAGTGGCACAGGCTGCCCAGTTTGAAGCAGGAGCCGAGTCAAACCCATGGTTGATTCAAAACCTGTGGGTTTTTTTCTTCCTCTTAACTTTCTTGGGGCTGCTGTCTGGGCCTTTTTTCTGCTTCTCTTCCCACACTGCCTCTTGGGATGTGGTTGGTCTTGAGTCTCCAATTCCACATCAGTGGGCTTTTTTTCCTTGCCTGGAGATGTGCTACAGTGCTGGGTTGTTGCCACATCCCCTCGTGGAGGGGAAGATCAGGCCTTGTGGGCATCAGCTGTGAGCCTGAAACAATGATGTTCTTCTTCTCAAAGCAGAAACATGAACGTGGGGAGAAGAGAGGTTTGTCAGGGAGGTGTCCCTGCCTTGGGAAAGGTTGGCTGTGTGGCCAGCTCTGGCTCCATCCTTGGGTGAAGGAGCTCATAGCCCTGGTGAGATCTCAAACCAGCAGCCACCATGGTTAAATCCTGCTTCTTTGTCAACCCAATGCTCTGAACCAGGTCACCTTTAACTTGGGTGGGGACAGACCTCAAAGTCAGAGCAGATAAAGCTCCTGGTTGGTTCAAAGTGATCCCAGCCCAGCGAGGACAATAATGTGGAGCTGCAGAAACAGGAGGAGAGGCAACCCCATAAATACCCCATACGTTCCTCCAGGGGGGACAAAGCCAGGCTGGGGGACAGCAAAAGCACTTCCCCAAGGAGAAGGTGGAGAAGATGCCCCCTGAGAGCTCAGGGGAGAGAGAGCTGCCCTTCCACTGCTCGGGATTTATCCTGGAAATAGAATCATAGAATGGTTTGGGTTGGAAGGAACCTTAAAGACCATCTTGTTCCAACCCCCCTGCCATGGGCAGGGACACCTCCCACCACACCAGGTTGCTCAATGTCTCTCCAGCCCGTCCTTAAACACTTCCAGGGATAGAGGGGGCATCCGCAACCTCTCTGGGCAACTTCTTCAGTGTCTCACCACCCTCACAGTGAAGAACTTCTTTCTTATCTCCAGTCTAAATACTTCTCAGTGCAGGTGACCTGGCTCCTGGGGTGGTGACCCAGCTTGGTACTTTTGTTAGGGTTGTTGAGCCAGAAGAGAAGGCTCGGGGGACCTCAGAGGAGCTTCTCAATACCTGAACAGAGCTACAGAAAGGCTGGGGGAGGGCTTTTGAAAAGGGTCCAGGATGGCAGGACTAGCAGGAATGGATGCAAATTGGAAGAGGGGAGATTCAGGCTGGAGAGAAGAAAGAAGTTCTTTGCTGTGAGGGTGGTGAGACAGTGGAAGAGGTTGCCCAGAGAGGCTGTGGATGCCCCCTCAATCCCTGGAGGTGTTTAAGGCCAGGCTGGATGAGGCATTGAGCAGCCTGGTGTGGTGGGAGGTGTCCCTGCCCATGGCAGGGGGGTTGGAACTGGATGATCTTTGCAGTCTCTTAGATCCCTGCCACTGGTTTTGCTCTTTCTCCACATGCAGCTCAGAACCCCTGAGCACCATCAGGGGAGGAAAACATTCCAAAATGAGGGCAGCTCCAAGGTGTCAGTGGATGCAAATTTCACACAAGAGACAAACTGTAAATCAGGAAATTTCAGAGCCCTGAGAGCTCATCCTGCTCGTCCTGTGGGACTTTCTGGGCTTTCAAATGATGGTTTTCAAATTGTCCTGATGTTGCCCTTTTGGGGAAGGGAAAGTAGGTGGGGGAAGATTTTGCAAAAGTTACTTTCTCATGTGGTTTTTCCACCCTCTGTGGCCAGGGTGGGGGGGATGCCTGGTTGGGGATCATCCATGCTGGGAATGCAGTGGGTGCAGAGTTTGAAGGTGATTCCACCTTCTCTCCCCCTACCAGGGGGGCTAGAACAAGGGGCAGTGGATGCAAGCTGGAACACAGAAGGTTCCACAGAAATATGAGGAGAAATTTTGTCAGGGTGAGGGTGGGAGAAGAGTGTCCCAGGCTGCCCAGAGAGGGTGTGGGGTCTCCTTCTCTGGAGACATTCAAACCCCACCTGGACACCTTCCTGTGTGACCTGATCTGGGTCTTCCTGCTCCAGCAGAGGAGTGGGACTAGATGATCTCTCCAGATCCCTTCTAATCCCTGACATTCTGGGATTCTTTGTGATACCCACTTGGGGAAGGAGCCCATAACCTCCCTCCTGTCATCACTCTGTTCTCTGGGTGTTCCTGCTCCTCCATCCTGCTCAGGACGGTTGGGAAATGCTTCTGGCTGTTGGGTTCAGCATAGGCTTGCTGCCCCATGGGCTCTGCCAGGGCTGCTGCTTCTAACCCAGCTCCAGCTCAATTTAACAGGCCTTTTCCCTTTATTATATAAACTAATCTGACTTGAAAATCATTCCAAAATGCATTCCCCTTTCAGGAGGAGAAGAAGAAGAGACCAATTAAAGCCCAGCAGAACTATTTTTGGATCTTTTATTACTCTGTTTCCTTACGTAGGTGGCGATGCAGATGGGCTCAGCCTCTGCAGGGCTTTGGGGCAAGTTCAGACTCTCCTGCTCCTCAGCAAACCTCTTCCCAGGGAGAATTAGGGAGATACCACCTGGGTATCACTTCTTACTGGGGAATTTCCCAGCTGGGCAGCAGAATTAAATCGTGGGATGGTGTGTGGGGGGGTGGCTGACAATCAGCAGGGCTTTCTTAAAAACTGACTTTGTGCTGAAACAGAAAGGGTTCTTTGTTTGCTTCGAGCCTTGGGAATTCGACATTTGAAATGTTGGGTTTCTGAGTGGCTCTGTTGAGTTTGTTGTGGAGGTTGCCCCTAAAGCAGCTTCCCAGAGAAAAATGTGGATGTTGTCCTGGAGAGCAGCTGAAGGAACTCATGTTTTGCCCAGCCTGAGGCTGAATCTGCTCTCTGCTCTCCCTTCTCTTCAACTTGTGAGCAAATCCTGCTGCCAGGAGGAAAAAAGAGGAGAAGGGGATGCTGAGGGTGATGCCAGGAGCTCCCTAGTGGAGCAGTCTTGCAGGAGAAAAGACAGAAACATCATGATGGAGGTTGTGGAGGAGAATGATTAGTTTTTGGGAAAGCCTTGGCAGCTCCTGGGGCTGGAGCTGGTGCCAGACAGGAAGCAGGCTGACGTGGAAGTGCTGTCTCCATGGGATGATGAATGGCTGCAGCCACACTTGGCCTTCCTCCTCCTCCTTTGCCACTCCAGGCCCTGTCCCAGCCCAGGTAAGCACTGGGACTGCCTTTTGTTTCTCATATCACAAAATAATTCAAATAATTCCCTCTTCCCAGGGAGTTAAGTGCTCTTGTTGGTTGCCAGACTGGCTCCAGAGGCTCAGGAACTGCCTGACGTCGTAATTGGTCTGTTCCTCCTCTTAAAATCTCTTCTTTGATGACAGAAACTGGCATCATCACATGCAGAGCTGGTGCTGAATGGCTGTGGGGAGGTGTTTGTGAAAGGAGGATGGGGGAGTTATGGAAAAAAACGTGTGTTTGTGTCTGTCTTTGCTTTTCTGTTGAAGTGGAGTGTTTTGAAGCCACGTTGCTTCTTGGGTGTGCTCTGTGGGTTTGGTTTTTACATCAAGTGCTTGATGCATCTGAGTCCATCTGGATCCAGAAGAGGGACATGAAGATGAGAGGGCTGGAGCATCTTCCTTCTGAGGATAGGCTGAAGGAGTTGGGATTGTTGAGCCTGGAGAAGAGAAGACTCAGGGGGGAGCTCATAGGAGCTTCTCAGTACCTGAAGGGGGCTACAGAAAGGCTGGGGTAGGACTTTTGAATAGGATATGTTATGGCAGTACTAGAAGTGATGGATGCAAATGGGAAGAGGGGAGATTTAGGCTGAGAGAAGAAAGAAGTTCTTTGCTGTGAGGGTGGTGAGACACTGGAATAGGTTGCCCAGAGAGGTTGTGGATGCCCCCTCAATCCCTGGAGGTGTTTAAGGCCAGGCTGGATGAGGCACTGAGCAACCTGGTGTAGTGGGAGGTGTCCTTGCCCATGGCAGGGGGGTTGGAACTAGATGATCTTGAAGGTCCCTTCCAACCCAAACCATTCTAGGATTCTATGATATCGGGGCTGCTTCATCATATCAAGGTGGGTGGGTTGGGTCCTGGACTGGGAACTCTGGCCTGAACTGTTGTTAGTGGTGAGCAGAGACACGGATGGGCAGGACTGGGGCTTTTTGTTCCCCTCTCCATTCTGGAGAGCCACGAGGACAGGTGATGGGCAGAGGCTCGTCATGAAAGGCTGCAATTACACACAGCCACAGAGGGGGCTCTTGGCCAGACTCTGAACATCAAGCAGCATCCCTGGAGACACCCAAGGCCAGGCTTGCTGAGGCTCTGATCTACCTCAGATGAGTGCAGGATGCCCCTGTCACTGCAGGCGGTTGGACTAGAAGGTGTCTTTGAAGGTCCCTTCCAACCCTTTGATTCTAGGATTAGATGAGGCATGAGGAAGAAGTTCTCCCCCGTGAGGTTAAAGAGACTGGCCCAGGTTGCCCAGAGAGGTGGTGGAAGTCCCATCAAGCCTGGAGACATCCAAGGCCAGGCTTGCTGAGGCTCTGAGCAACTTGATCTAGTGCAGGATATTCCTGTCATTGCAGGGGGTGACATTAGATGGCCTTGGAAGGTCCCTTCTGACCCAACATGCTCTGTGTTTCTATGGATTCAGTGAGTTCCATCAGTTGGACCCCAAGGAAAGTCCAGTCTGTCACCAGAGGGGAATTTCTGGTGGGTTTTGGTACTGTAGAAAGTGACACACAAGCCTTTTGCTTTTTTTTTTTAACAGAATTTTAATTTTTTTTAACTTTTCACTCCCTTCCTATCCAGAGGAGGTTTCCACAGACACAATAGACCCAAGCACTGTGGACATGCCTTTGAAGGTCCCTTCCAATCTTATAATTCTATGGTGCCCTTTCACTGGCCAGCAGTGACTTTCCTTAAAGGAAATAAGAGAAAGAGATGATTTTGAGCAATGCCAGGGTTTGCTGCAGCCCTGTCCCAGCTGCCACCCGCAGGATGTGAGCTGTGGCAGCTGTTTTAGGGTCACAGGGAGGGAAGTGGCCACATCTCTGACCCCTCCCCAACCCGCAGGAGCTCTGGGATTGCAGCCACACATGAAATAAAAAACCGAGACTTTTCTTTCTTTCTTTGTTTCTTTCTTTCTTCTTCTTTTTTTTTTTTATTTTCTCCTCCACCCTTTTTTGAGGGGGAAAAGTAGACTCTTCACCACCTACAAGAGGAGAGGATCTGAGTGGTTGCTGAGCAATCACAGAGCAATCTGCCCAGGCCAGAAGCACAGGTAGGAGCTTGCTGCTGTGCTTTTTACTGCTGGTTTCTTGGCTGTTAAAGCCCTGCCTGAGGTCAGGCACAGACAGAGAAGTCATGAGACTCCTGTGAGGGAGGGAGGACCCTGCTGGGATGTTGCTTGCAGCTGGTAAACCTCTAGATGGCTTTTAGAGGTGTTTTAGAGGAGGTGGTTCATAGAATTCTTTGGTTGGAAGGGACCTTAAAGATCAACTAGTTCCCACCCCCCTGCCATGGGCAGGGACACCTCCCCGCACACCAGGTTGCTCAGTGCCTCATCCAGCCTGGCCTTAAACACCTCCAGGGATTGAGGGGGCATCCACAGCCTCTTCCAGGGCCTCACCACCCTCACAGGAAAGAACTTCTTCTCTCCATCCTAAATCTCCCCTCTTCCAATTTGCATCCAGTGCTCCCTGTCCTGCCATCCTGTAGCCTAACAATAACAACTTTGGTTTCTAGATCCAGAACCCAGTTTGGTACCTTTTGTGCCCCCCTCTCTGCTTTTTTCTTGCAGTCTCTGAGATGCAAGTAGAAATTAACCATGAGCTGATGAAGCAACCACCCAAGCTTCCTCTGCCCAGAGCCTGGTTTTAAAGTTAGGCAGTTAGACCAGTGGATCTGCTGGTCCTGGCAGAGGAAGAGGAAGGACAGAGCCCTGCCCTGTGTTGCCATCAGCAGAAATCAGTGTTAGGGCTGGAGCAGAGAATAAGGAGATAAAATGAATTTTTGGGGGAGGACTGGCCAGACCTTCACACCCCTGTCTGGGGAGGCAGTTCCCCTCCTTAACCCCCACAGCATCCAGCTGCTCTTCTCCTGTCCTTGGGAACAGGGGAGAAGCTGGAGGTTTGTTTGTGCTGGGAGGAACCTCCCCCAGTGTGTGGAGGCTGTGGTGGCTGTGTCTTCTCCCAGTGGTGGCCAAGGTCCTCTCAGAGCAGCTGACGTTGGCTGCAAGGGAGGGATAAACAAAATGTACTGCAGGTTTGTTTGGGTGAGATTTTTTTATTTTCCCTCTTGTTTTTCAACGTTTGTGAATGACGTTCAGGTGCTTTGCCTGTCCCATGTCCTAATCACAGAATGTCAGGGGTTGGAATTGACCTGGAGAGGTCCTCTAATCCAATCCTCCTACTGGAACAGGAACACTCAGATCAGGTCCCAAAGGAGAACACAGAACCACAGAATGCATTGAGTTGGAAGAAACCTTCAAAGATCATCTGGTCCAACCCCCCTGCAGTGACAGGGACATCCTGCACTAGATGAGGTTGCTCAGAGCCTCAGCAAGCCTGGCCTTGGATGTCTCCAGGGATGGGGCCTCAGCACTTGGAGCATACCTGGTTTGGGCTCCAATGTTGGGTGGGCAGATTAGATGTCCTCAGCTTTTTGGGACTAACCATGGTGACCAGAGACAATATATTGGTGACAAGAGACAATCTGGATTATTAACAACCATTTTGATCCACTATCAAGGAAGGAACAACCATTCCCTCAGCCCCATCCTGCTCCCCTCATAGGTCAGCAAACCCTAAATTCCATGGGATACACAGTGAGGAAGGTGGGAAAAGATCAAGGAAAGGTTGTTTGGTTTTTTTTCCCCTTTTTTGTGCTTTAAAAATGCTTCATGGAATCGGGTAGAAAAAGAAAGAGCTACTGTGTGTTTCCCCACCAGTTTCACAGAATCACACAATATCAGGGATTGGAAGGGATCTCAAAAGATCATCTAGTCCCATCCCTCTGCTGGAGCAGGAACACCCACATCAGGTCACACAGGAAGGCATCCAGGTGGGGTTTGAATNGCTAAGGAGATCCAGCTCCCTCAGCCTTTCCTCAGCAGGGAAATGTTTCTTCAATCCTTCATCATCTCTGTGTCTCTGCTCTGGACTCTCTCCAGCAGTTCCCTGTCCTTCTTCACCTGAAGGTCCCACAACTGGACACATCATTCCTAACCTGCCTTTTCCTCCTGTGCTGCAGCAGCATCTTGGTGCTGCCCAAGCTGTGACTCCTGCCTGTGGAAGTAGGTGTTGTACGTATGATATCATCTTCAAGCAATGACAGGGATGCTTTTGGTCTCTCTCTCTGCCTTTTTTTTTTTTTTCCCTTGAGCTAAATGTTTCTTTTAGTTCAGTTGGGAATCAAAGACCATAATTAAATAGGCTTCATCAGCTTGAAGTCTCAGCTTCTCATTTTGCTAATGCCTTCAGACAGATGCTGAGTTGTCTCAGAGACAATTGCTGCTGCGTTGAGCTCCCCACTTCTCATGAGTGATGTCTCTGCAGGAGAAGGAAGTTTATTTATTCCACAGGCACTACTGCCTTGGTACCAAATAAGATGTTTCTTCTGCAAAATGCTACTTGCTTCTTGACATTAAGAAGTTCTTCCCCATGAGGGTGGGGAGACACTGGCCCAAGTTGCCTAAAGAGGTGGTGGAGCCTTGAGACATTCAAGGCCAGGCTTGATGAGGCTCTAGGCAATGGTTGGACTAGATGACCTTTGAAGGTCCCTTCCAACCCAGTGAATTCTGTGGTTCTTGGTGTGCCTGGCCAAGCCCAGGGGATGTTTGGGGACTTTTTTCATGCAGTTTTGCCATCCTGCTCCATCACATCCTTCTCCAGTGGAGGGGACAGTGCTAGGCTGCAGTGGGGTCACAGATCCTAGAGAAAACAAGCAGGAACAGAGTTGTGCCATGCCTTGGGGGACAGCCAGTTCCTCAGGGAGCTGTACAGAGGGTGATGTTTGTTTGAAAGGACCTTTCTTTCTTCATCTCCAGCCTGAGGAAACCATTGCGTGCAAGTGTTTCTCTGGGATTGATTTCCTGCTGGAAAGAGCTGCAGACCCAGCACCTGCTCTCCACATTGTTGGCTCTTTGGAGGCTGCTCCTGGTGGCACCACCGTGGGGTGGGAGCAGTCCCCTGCTGCTTCCTCCCTCCCCCACCCCTGCTCTCTGGTTGTTCTGCTGCAGGATGTGGTGAGGCTGTGACACAGCCCTCAGCAACCAGAGCTGCACCCTCCCTGCTCAGATGTCCCTCTACTTCCTCTAACCCTGCCTGTGGTGAGATCAGACACCTTGCAAGGGCACGTTCTCTGGGGGATTTCTTATTTTTCTTCTTTCTTTTTTTTTGACTCACCCAGTAGCTGTGGGCTTGCAGCAGCTGTGTGTGTGCAGTGAGAGCTTGTGTGCTGCAAACTCTGCTCACACACACAACACACCACAGGGGAAATCTCACTGAAACACACTAAAAATGCCTTTTTTGGCTTCTTCCAACACATGTCCCTGTTGCAGCAGGAGTTTGGATCTCTCTCCTCCAGCACAGAGGAGGTTACAGATCCCATTCCTGCAGGAAAAGCAGCCCTAAGAAACATTGTTCCTATTCTTAGTGGGAAGAAGCAAAGTGGTTTGGGGTTATGAGTTGGTCTTGGTTTTTTTTTTTCCCTGCTGTAATTAAATAAGGAAACATGAGGCCTTGCTTTAAATCTTTTTAATCTTTCTGTGGAGCAGAAATGCTGATTAGCACTATGCAGCATCTGTTGGAGATGGGCTAAATTACAGCAAAGGTGGTCTTGTCCTTGAATTTGGAAATTTCTTGCCAATATTTGAAGATAATATTTACCTATCCCAACAATGCTGTGACTTTGTATAAAACTAAGTAAGTTTCTCATTGCTGAAAGGGGTTTGTTTGCTTTCTTGCTTATAAAATTATGGAAATTCTTATTTGCCAGGCTGAGCAAGTCATCAGCTCGAGTTTATTTTAGTTTCTTTATTTATTTCTCTGGCCAGCACATGTAAAATAATACTTTTGGTCCGTGTGCTCCCATCAAAGAGCAGCTTGACACAAATTAGACGAGGAGATGGCTGTGGGAACAAAGGAGGTATAATTAGCTGCAGATAAACAGAGCTGTGTTTCTTGTCAGCATCCTTTCAGATCTTAAACTTGTCTCTCACCCTCTTGGAGCTAATTCTCTGGGAGAGGAAGGCCAGCTTTCCCTGCTATTCCAGCTTTCATCCAGCCTTCAACTTGGAAGTGAGCGAAACCAAAATGAATATGTTTATGGTCTGTCTGCAGCTGCAGTCTTGGGATCTTCTCTTTCTGGGTGCCTGAGCTGCAACTTCCTCTTCTTCCTGTTAATAGGGTCCAGGATGGCAGGACTAGGAAGAATGGATGGAAATTGGAAGAGAGGGGAGATTTAGGCTGAGAGAAGAAAGAAATTCTTTGCTGTGAGGGTGGTGAGACACTGGAAGAGGTTGCCCAGTGAGGCTGTGGATGCCCCCTCAATCCCTGGAGGTGTTTAAGGCCAGGCTGGATGAGGGACTGAGCAGCCTGGTGTGGTGGGAGGTGGGAGGTGGCAGGGGGGTTGGAACTAAATGATCTTGAAGGTCCCTTCCAACCCAAACCATTCTGTGATTCTTCTTGTTCTCCTTCACCCTTTTGCATCCTGTCCTTAGCATCACGACAGCACAGGCAGCTCCTGCTTTCTTGGAGTACTTGGGCTTTATTGTAGGTTGTCCAAAGAGAGTTTGGCAGAGGGGAGAGCATAAGTGGAGGCTCTGCTGCAAGTAAAACCCAATTTGTTTTACCCTACTGAAATGTTTGGTGCATTGGAAGAAGATGTTGATGGGGATTCTGTTTGTTTCAGTGGGGTTTGGCTCTCTCAGAGGGGTGGCCTCCTGCTGTGGCTTTTCTGGGGGTAGGGGATGGGGGCTCCACCTTGTCATCTTATGAGGACAGGTTGAAGGAGTTGGGGTTGCCCAGCCTGGAGAGGAGAAGGCTCGGGGGGACCTTCAGAGGTGCTTCTCGGTCCCTGAAGGGGGCTACAGAAAGGCTGGGGGAGGACTTTTTAATAGGGTCCAGGGTGACAGGACTAGGAATAATGGATGCAAATTGGANCCTGGTCTAGTTGGAAGAGTCCCTGCCCATGGCAGGGGGTTGGGAACTGAATAATCTTTCAGGTCCCTTCCAACCCAAACCATTCTATGATCTTCTTTTGCCCCTTCCTTTTGGGGCTGGTTCCCTCATCCCCGTGTTGAGCAAGAGAGACTTTCCAGGGATGAGACCTGGTTGAGCCAAGCTGCTGCTGCCCTGTTCCCTGCTGGGAGAAGGGGGAGGAAGGAAAGCTGGCCTTGGCTTCCCTCCTGTCTCAGATCTGGGGCGAGGGCCCAGATGGTATCCCAGATCTCTTCCTATGGGATTTAGACAAGGTTTCCTGATGAGAGAGCTGCTCCTAATCGCTGCCCTTCTGTGCTGTGTTGCAGATCGGGACCAGATGAGCAGAGGGAGGTTTCTGTGAAGATCAGAGTCACCCCAGCCCCGCTTTGGGAAGTGTCCCAGCAGCTCTGCATCTCCAGCTGCCCTCTCTACAGACCTGGAAGAGAAAGAAGGAGAGAAGAAGGATGTCCCACGCTTTGAAGCAAGTGTTCAATAAAGACAAAACCTTCCGTCCCAAGCGCAAGTTCGAGCCGGGGACTCAGCGCTTTGAGCTGCACAAGAAGGCTCAGGCCTCCCTCAATGCCGGCCTGGACTTGAAACTGGCCGTGCAGCTGCCCCCAGGAGAGGAGCAGAACGACTGGGTGGCCGTGCACGTGGTGGACTTCTTCAACCGCATCAACCTCATCTACGGCACCATCAGTGACTATTGCACTGAGCAGTCCTGCCCTGTCATGTCGGGGGGCCCCAAGTACGAGTATCGCTGGCAGGACGAGCACAAGTACCGCAAACCCACCGCCCTCTCTGCCCCCCAGTACATGAACCTCCTCATGGACTGGATTGAGGTACAGATCAACAACGAGGACATCTTCCCCACTAACGTTGGTGAGTCTGGCTCTGGTGGTGCTGGAGGGAGGGAGGGAGGCTGGTGTAGAGCTGGGAGCCCTCAAGTCCTCTTTCTCTTCCAGGAGATGCTGTAGCAAAGCTGGTCCTTTGCTGGTGGCAGTGTAGTGATGTTCTTCTGAGCACCTGAGAAACTTCATAGAATCATAGAACAGTTCAGGTTGGAAGGGACCTTCAAGATCATCTAGTTCTCACCCCCCTGCCATGGGCAGGGACACCTCCCACTACATCAGGCTGCTCAATGCCTCATCCAGCCTGGCCTTAAACACCTCCAGAGAGGGGGCATCCACAGCCTCTCTGGGCAACCTTTTCCAGTGTCTCACCACCCTCACTGTAAAGAATTTCTTTTTTATATCTAGCCTGAATCTACCCCCTTCCAACTTACATCCATTATTTCTAGTCCTTCTATCACATTATCTGATTAAGAAGTCCTACCCCAGCCTTTTTGTAGCCCCCTTCAGGTATTGAGAAGTTACATTGAGGGCCCCCCTGAGCCTTCTCTTCTCCAGGCTGAACAGCCCCAACTCCTTCAGCCTATCCTCAGAAGGGAGCCCTCTCATCATCTTCGTGGCCTCCTCTGGACCTGCTCCAACAGCTCAATGTCCTTCTTCTGTTGAGGGCTCCAGAACTGGACTCATAACTCCAGTTGGGGGAAAAAAAATCAATGATCCTTCTGCAGGAATCATTAAGTTGGAAGGGTCCTTCAAAGGCCATCTAGTCCAACCCCCTGCAGTGAGCAGGGACATCCTGCACTAGATCAGGTCACTCAGAGCCTCAGCAAGCCTGGCCTTTTGGAGTCCTCAACATAAGAAGGACATTGAGCTGTTGGAGCAGGTCCAGAGGAGGCCACAAAGATGATGGAGCAACTGCTTTATAAAGACAGGCTGAAGGAGTTGGGGTTGTTGAGCCTGGAGAAGAGAAGGCTCAGGGGGGACCTCAGAGGAGCTTCTCAGTACCTGAAGTGGGCTACAGAAAGGCTGGGGTAGGACTTTTTAGTCGGGTACAGGATGACAGGACTGGGAGGTTGGATGGAAATTGAAGGAGGGGAGATTCAGGCTGGAAATACGAAAGTTCTTTTCAATGAGGGTGGTGAGACAGTGGAAGAGGTTGCCCAGAGAGGTTGTGGATGCCCCCTCAATCCCTGGAGTAGGCACTGAACAGCCTGATGTAGTGGGAGGTGTCCCTGCCCATGGCAGGGAGGATGGAACTGGATGGTCTTTAAGTTCCCTTCCAACCCAAACCATTCTATGTTTCTATGGATGGGGCCTCCATCACCTCTTTGGACAACCTGGGCCAGTGTTTGACCCACAGAGTGTCTCTCTCAGAGCTCTCCTGGAGTAGCTGCAGTGCCCAGAGCTGAGCCAGATCCCTTTTGGGATCCCCCCAGGAAACCCAGGCTCAGCCCAGGCTGCTCTTAGAAGAGCCTGACATGACTCCTGAGCAGTTCATGCTGGACGTGGTCTCCTTACAGGCAGCTCTTTTACAGCTGATTGCTGGCCTGGCTTCCCCACACGTGCTCTGCGTGGGGCTGCTGATGGTGGCCACGTTTCCATCATCAGCCCCTTTGTTATTATGGGCTGGCTTTGGCTGACTCTGCCCTTTCTAGCTCACTGCTTCTTGGCTGTTTGTTGCAGCTGGGTGGATGCTGACACGTGCAGGGTGGGAGGAGCAGCATTTTTAGCCATTGCCAGGGTGATGGAGTTGAGAATTTGGCCTTAGACACCCAAATCTGCATATCCAAGTGCAGCTCCCTGTAGGGGCTTTGGGACAAAGCTTGTTGCGGTTTTTGTTTGCTTTGTGCTGAATAAAGATGTGAGAATTCAGTCTCCCAGCGCCTGCTGCCCTGCATTGAGTTCACACTCTTCTGCAAGACTCCCTGGGGACTACAAGCAGGGTGTTTGTGCTGTTCAGAGGGGCAAGACAAGTTTCCAACAGGTGGTGAGGGTTTTTTGGGTGATTTTTTTTTCTTATTGTTCTTTTCAGCTCAGCTTTTACCAGCTTCCTCACCATCTGAAATGCTTTATTTCTTGCAGAGCACTGTTCCTCCAGAAATGACCTGTGTCAACTTTAAACAGTAATAATGTTCTCCTGAGATGGCTGTTTGGCCAGAGCTGCAGGGCCCAGCCTAAACAAGCCCCAGAGGACTCTGAGGCCTTTAAGAGGACCCTTAATGTCTTTAATTTTTAACTGAAGAACCAGAGAGGTATCAAAATAAGAGATAACTTAGTGTGGAGGAGTTAAGAGCAGTGACTCTCTCCTTGGGAAGCTGCTTGGTCATATCTAGTGTTTTGTCCTGTTTGTATAAACATCTCAGAGAGGAGCAGAAGAAAACTCCATCAGGCTGAAAGAGCTGCTGGGAATCTCTTGTTTTCACTCCCCAGCAGCCATCAGTGGCTTGTGACACGGTGCTCTTGTCACTTAAGAAATCTCTCCTTTGAAAAATCTGATCCAAAATGGAAATGAAAAAAGTGAGAGGGGAGTGGAAATTCCCTAAGGCAAACCCTTTCTCCTCAATCATTTTAGCTTTAAAAGTTTCTCCTGGTCATGTCTTCTCCCCCCAGGTACTCCCTTCCCCAAGAACTTCCTGCCTGTGGTGAAGAAGATTCTCTCCAGGCTCTTCAGAGTTTTTGTCCATGTCTACATCCACCATTTTGACAGGATCACCCAGATGGGGTCAGAAGCCCACGTGAACACCTGCTACAAGCACTTTTACTACTTTGTGAAAGAATTCAATCTCATAGACACCAAGGAGCTGGAACCACTGGTGAGTGCCTTACTGGGCTGCTGGGGTCTGCTGCCAGCACAGAAGGGGTGAGCTGGGAGGGGAAAAGTCCCAGAGTCCTAGAAACAATGGATGTAAATTGGAGGGGGGTAGATTTAGACTTGACATAAGAAAGAAATTCTTTACAGTGAGGGTGGTGAAGCACTGGAAGAGGTTGCGGATGCCCCCTCTCTGGAGGTGTTCAAGACCAGGCTGGACAAGGCACTGAGCAGCCTGATCTAGTGGGATGTGTCCCTGCCTATGGCAGGGGGGTTGTAACTCGATGATCTTTAAGGTCCCTTCCAACCCAAACTATTCTATGATTCTAGGTCTAAATACCTTCAAGACATCAGTTTGCCTTGAGGGCTGACAATCAGGACCTGCAAGTACAGCCCAGCAGGATCATTAGGGCATTGTCTGGGGCAGATGACTTGTTCTCCAGCAGCCTCTTTGAGTTTCTAGCAGCTGCCTTGCCCTGTTTGCATCCATTGCATGATCCCAGCCTTTTAGAAGTCAAGGATGTGGATCATGGATCACACAATTGTGGAACCCTAGAATAGTTTGGGTTGGAAAGGACTTTAAAGATTATACAGTGGCACTCCCTCCCCCAGGCAGGGACATCTCCCACCAGCCCAGGTTGCTCCAAGCCCTGTTCAACCTGGACTTGAGCCCCTCCAGGGCTGGGGCAGCCACAGCTTCTCTGGGTAACCTGGGCCAGGGGCTCAGCCCCCTCCCAGCAAAGGGTTTCTCTCTCAGATCTCACCTAAATCTCCCTCTTTTGGTGTCAAACCCTTCCCCCTCATCCCATGGCTCCCCTCCCTGCACCAGAGTCCCTCCCCAGCTTTCCAGTCCCTCAAGGGGCTCCAGGAAGGAGCTCTAAGGTCTCCCTGGATCCTTCTCCTGGTGGAACACCCCAAAATCTCTCATGGGACTTGTGGGGGGTTACATGGACCTGTCCAAACTGGAGCTCTCAGAGTTTCACGATGTGACTGAGAATTTACATTTACAGTTAAATCAAAGGTGAAGTTTTTTTTCTCATCCACACCCTCACTTGCCAATGTGGATCTTCATTGTTGGTCCCTTGTCTTGTCCATCCCTTTGACAGAAGGAAATGACCTCCAGGATGTGCCACTGAGCTCAGACCTTCCTGCTCCCATCTCGACTCCAGGTCCCCCTCCTGCACCGGGGACGCCGTTTTTGGGGGGAGAACAGAGACGTTTGGTTGAAGAAATCTCTATATTTTTAATGAGTTTCAACGTCAAACTGTGATACTGCAGGAATATTTTTGTAAAGATGCTCTAGATAAACTAGTTTTTTATAGTAATTTCTATAAAAAAAAGAAAAAAAAAAAAGGAAAATATTTTGGGCCGCTTGGTGGAAGTTCCTTGTGCTTTGAGGAGGGAAGGGACACCCTGTGCTGTCTCTTCCCTGTCCCCTCACTGCAGTGACACCAAGTGAGCTGAGCCAGATGTTTGAGCTGGAGCCATGTGGTGTGGCAAGTGCTGCCACAGAAGAGGTACTTCCCTCCAGACACCCCTTCCCCACTCAGGAAAGGGGGTCTCGTGGGGATTTGGGATGAAATGCTGGTGTCTGTGGATCCCCTGAGGTGCTGTTTGGTTGTTCCAGCACCATTCCCACCAGCCATGAGTCCCGTTTTTGGACAGAGCTGCTTTTGTGCCCAGCCTCCTCTTGGCAGCCTGACCCACAGAGCTTTTTCCCTCTGAAAGAAGATGGACTTGGGGTTCTTTGGTGGCCAGAGAAACTCTGCTCTGCTGCTGGAGCCTGTGCTGCTGCTGGGATTTTTCTCTTAATACCAGTAACTGCACCTCTCCCCAGCCACAGCTCTGTGTGTGATGTCCCCACGGGGGGACAGGGACCCAAGGCCAAGCTGTGCCTCGTGGAGATGAGCAGAGGGGAGGCTGGGAGAGACTTGGGGAGATCTTCTTCACCACCTGCACTTCCCCATCTCCTCATGGTACGCTGAGAGGGAGCTGCTCATCCTCCATCCTCACTCCCTGGCTGCCTGTGGACCATTTTCTGCTTCTCATTTTGGGTCTGGAGCCTTCTCCTGAGCCCTGCTCAGCTGCTTCCCATCTCATAACCAAAGCTTCTGGTGTGCAACCAGAGGCCACCAGCCTTGCAAAGCCACTTGCATGAGCCATGAGAGCTCTGTGGAGCCCCCCAAGGTATGTAGATGATGTCTGGAGGTAGGTAGATAACTTCTACCTAGGAGGTGGGGCCAGTTTTCTTTGAGCAGTGACCAAACCTTTCCACTGACCACTTCCTTAGCCAGTTTTTCAGTCTCCTGGAATGTCTGTACATACATGACTCTCTCTTCTCTTGTCGTTAGGACACTCTTGCAGATACCACCATCCTTATCTCAGATGGAACCAATAAATTATGTTGTATTTACAGAGCTCCTGTCGCTGAGTGTCTCGTGACTTGCAGGAGGCTGCTGCCAGCAGGATCCTCCTCTTCCCTCCAGCTCTTGGGGTTGTGTCTGCTCCTGTTTCCTCCTCCTCCTCCTTCCTCCTGCTCCCAGGTCTGGGCTGCTGTGAGCCCCCATGTTTGTCCCCAAGGCTGTGGGGCAGAGCTGGGGTTGTCCAACTTGTCCCTGCCCCCTGGGAACTGCTTCTCCCGCCTCTAAAACATGGGTTGGTTGGGCAGGGGAGGAGAATTTGGCTTTTCTCAGCTCTTTGCTGCCTCTGGAAGACCCCATGGGCAGAAATGGCTGAGGAGGGAGCTTGGGGACCCTCTGAAGTGCGGGGTGTTAGGGCCTGACCCTGTGCGATGTGTCCCCTGTCCCTCCCAGCAGTGGGAGAGTCAAACCTCCCTGTTTCTGCCTGGCAGGAAATTCCAGGGTTTTTTGCTGGATTTTTCATTTGAAAGGGAGCCAGAGCTCCCAGTGCTCCCAGACCTCCTTGGGCTGGGGAAATAACACCAGGAAAAAGGATTTCTTTTTCCTTTTCCCTTTCCAAACCTGAGCAAGGGGCAGGGGAGGAGGAAGCTCTGAGTGGGCACCTTCCTCCTGCCCGTGCCACTGGGAATTTGGGTGGCTTCAGGACAAGCTGTGCCACCCACCTGAGAGGTGGCAGTGGGACAGGGTGGCTTCTGTGGTCCCCGACTCCACTCCTCACACCAACAACCGCCCCCTCCCAGCACAATCCCACTGATTTTCCTGTTTTTTCTCAGTGTGTGGGGCTCTGCTGAGCCGTGGGGACCCTGGTGGCACCAACATGGGCACCCCATGGGGGTTTTGGTGAGAGGTGGGAAAGGCTGGGGGGGACTTAGTGCCAGCCAAGTGAGGGGGTGACATGAAACACATCAAAATCTGTTTCCCTGAAAAAAAAAAAGGGATGTCCTTGTGCTCTCTCTGGTTATCAGCTGCCAAATGTCCTCTCCCCAGGCACCCTCCTGGGGGTTTGCAGGGGACATGTGTGTCCCCAACTGGCAGAGCTCACCCTCCTTCCACTCCTTGTGACCTCCTGCAGCAGGGACTTTCTCAGCTGGGGGGAGGTGGTGATGGGTGTGCAAGGACACGAGAGTGTGAGGAAAGGAGAGTGTGGAGCAGGAGCAGAGCCAGGAGGGAGTGTGCAGTGAGGGCACAGGCATGTAGAGAGTGAGCAGACATGTAGCAAACATGCAGAGAGGGCACAGACATGCAGAGAGCATGCAGGGAGTGAGCAGACATGTAGCAAACATGCAATGGGTGTGCAGTGAGCATGCACTTGCGTAGTGAGGGCACAGATGTGAGTGAGCAGACATGCAGTGAGTGTGCAGTGGGGGCACAGACATGCAGTGAGTGTGCAGCAAGCATGCAGTGGGGGCACAGACATGCCGTGAGTGTGCAGGGAGTGAGCAGACATGCAGCAAACATGCAGTAGGTGTGCAGTGAGGGCACAGGCATGCAGAGAGCATGCAGGGAGTGACCAGACATGCAGCAAACATGCAATTGATAAGCAGTGAGTGTGCAGTAAGGGCACAGACATGCAGAGAGCATGCAGGGAGTGAGCACAGACATGTAGCAAGTGTGCCTGCTTGCAGTGAGCATGCAGACATGCAGTGAGCATGTAGATATGTGCAGCAAGCATGCAGAGCATGTGCCAGGCATGCAGTGAGTGAGCAGGCATGCAGCAGGCATGCAGTGGGCATGCAGTGAGTGAACAGTCATACAAGAGAGCACACCATGAGTGAGCAGACATGCAGCAAGTGTGTCAGTATGCAGTGAGTGTGCAGTCATGCAGTAACCATGCAGAGAGTGTGCAGCAAGCATGTGCCAGGCATGCAGTGAGGGCACAGGCATGCAGAGAGCACGCAGTGAGTGAGCAGACATGCAGCAAACATGCAGTGAGTATGCAGTGAGTGAGCAGAGATGCAGTGAGCACGCAGAGAGCATGCAGCAGGCATGCAGAGGTCACGTGTCAGACATGCAGAGGAAGAAGCCAGGCTCAGGCAGGGGCCGGGCTGTCAGTGACACGCTGCCACTGGGCTGGGCAGTGGGGACAGAGGCAGTGAGTGCAGTGACAGTGACAGCAGCAGTTTGGGTGCCCAACACCCCGTGTGACAGGCTGGGCAAGCTCCCAGCTGGCCATGGGTGTCCCCACAGCGTTGGGCACCCTGGGGTGGCCGCCCTGGGGCAGTGGGTGCTGCCGCCCTGTCATTACCAGCAGGGTGACCTACATGGCAGCGTGCACAATTTGGGAGGCATGTGGCTCTGCAGCCACCTCACTGTCCCTGTCCCCTGGCCCTGCTTTTACCACTCGACCCACAGCCCTACTAATGCAACCCCCTCCCTCCCTCCACCCCCAATTAGGGCGGGTTAATTGGAGAGTCCTCATTAGCACAGCGCTCGGGGTATTTCCAAGTGGGCACCAGAGCGTGGCCAAAGCAGGAATTTGGGGAAATCTGGGGACAGTCTGGTGACAAAGGGGATGGTTGGGATCCTGTTGACCTCACACTGGGGTGGCAGCAGCGGCTTTGGGGGGCTGCAAAGAGGAGAAGGAGCAAAAGAAATGGGGGGCACTG